>SJYC01063714.1:0-30952 GCA_006408675.1 Madoqua kirkii
GTTTTAATTCCTCAATTTAAGAAAAGCTATGTTGTACTGAGCTAGGAAAAAAGTAAATCTAACAAGAATAGTCATAGGGAAAAAATAATTTTAAAAAACTATAAACAAGGTAAAGTAGGGAGGATAAAGGGAGTCCTAAAATCTTGAACAAACTTAAAGAAAATCAGCTCACTGTTTTCAATGTGTCACTATGTGACCCTCAAAAGTATAATGAATTAAAAATTCATAATAGATACACAAATAATGATAAAATGGCTATTTTTCTAGTAATAAAGCAAAGGAAAATTATTAGCTTCACCTTGTAAGTGTTCATGAAGGAAAAATTTATCCTCTATTTTCTCGTCACATTTTATTAATGTAAAAATATAGGCAAAAGGAAAACATCCCTTCAACATGAATATACTTTAAAAGTGTCTTATCTCTTTATTAATGTAAGGTAACAAATACATACAAAGAGATGTTCCTAATAATGTTACATGGCTGTGTACAATAGTCAACCTGTAAAAGCCAAAATCCCAGAGGATATATGCGTTATACACTTAGGTGGTTTATGTATTTTATTCAGAGGAGGTAGCTTAATTTTTGAAGGAACCAGAAATTAGCTTCCTCACTTTGAACCTCGTCCAAGTGGTGTATGAGTCATGATCAAATGTTTTCGTAACCTACTGGACATTCAGTGATCTTTGAGGCTCGAGCTGATGGTCTTCCATCATTCTTCGGTGGGCAGGTGTCACCACCATTAATTAGGCGTTTGCTTAAAATCTGCTGGGAGTGTGAGTGGGCAGAAGTCAAGGAAGTCTGGAGACTAAACAGCCATTCATAGCCTGTGGTGGTCCTCCCAGGTTGGCACAGAGGCTCCTGGCCAAGGCCACCTGGTAAATGTAGTATGTCCAGACAAACAAAGAGGGAGTTTCATGGATATCTCATTTCACTGATACCTCATAGAGCTCTCAGTCTGGATCATCTACCAGTATTCAGTTGGCAGGGCCAAATTTCAAAAATGTAGGTGCTTTGATGAACAGACCTTTATTTTGAAAAACTCAGTTACATAAGTGCTATAACTGACATATCACACAATTCATTGTAATGCATTCTGTTTAAAAATCTATTAGCCACAGATCAGAAGAATCTTAGAATAAATAGATAATCAGGGAAATATGCTTTATATGTAACTGGGTTATACTACAGATTCAGTTCTGGAAATACACCATAGAAAATTATTAAAATAATAATGGTCTCCAATCATAAAGAAATTTACAATTTATCAAATGACTTCACCTATCACAAGATGTGGAAAATTTTAATTCTAGTAAAAACTTTGCCTGAGTACACACAGGGAGTACAGGAATGAGTCAGGACATACTATTAACATAAGCTTAAGTCCAGTGCTAGACCCACTATACTACACATGCCTAAAAGTAGTAACAAGAATAGTGATAACAACTGTCATTTTTAGTGAGCACCTACTAAGTGTGAAGCATTATATTATGCACTTTATACCTCTGTGTCTAAACTTAAAATATTTAATTATATTTAAATATCTAGCAAAAGCTATCTATGTTGAATCCTTTGATTAAAACAATGATGTATCAGTCTTGTAAGTTAAAATCTCCATGTTTTGCTCTCTTTACTGGAGCATAACACCTGTCTCTTATACACATCTAGATGTGTATAAGAGTGAGTGAACTCCAGGATTTGGTGATGGACAGGGAGGCCTGGCGTGCTTGGATTCATGGGGTCGCAAAGAGTTGACTGAGAGACTGAACTGAATATTCCGTTGTGTATAGGTACCACATCTTTATCCATTCATCTTTTGATGGGCATGATTATAATGACAATTGCAGTTGCCTAGGGCTCGTGAGGGAGGAGATGAACTGCAAATGAGCAGGAGAAAATGTTTTAGGGTGCTGGAAATGTTCTGTATCTTGATTGGTGGTGGTGGTGGTAGAATAATTATATATAATTACCAAAATGCATCAGGCTCTACACTTAACATGGGTGAATTTGACTGAATGTCAATAATAATCAGATATAAATTTTAAGTTAAAAACTCCACATCATAAGCAAAGAACACATAAAGCATGGAGCACTTTGAAAATGGCAAAACTGAGTGTAAATAAAAACTATAAAGGTATCCATCATGCTTAATCACTCAGTCGTGTGGGACTCTTTGTGACCCCATGGACTGAGATGTGTATAAGAGACAGGTCCAAGGGACCTTCAAGAGTCTTCTGCAACACCACAGTTCAAAACCATCAATTCTTTGCCGCTCAGCTTTCTTTATAGTCCAACTCTCACATCCACACATGACTACTGGAAAAATCATAGCCTTGACTAGACAGACCTTTGTTGGCAAAGTATTATCTCTGCTTTTTAATGTGCTGTCTAGGGTGGTCATAGCTTTTCTTCCAAGGAGCAAGGGTCTTTTAATTTCATGGCTGCAGTCACCATCTACAGTGATTTTGGAGCCCCCCAAATAAAGTTTGCCACTGTTTCCCCATCTATTTGCCATGAAGTAATGGGACCAGATGCTATGATCTTAGTTTTCTGAATGCTGAGCTTTAAACCAACTTTTTCACTCTCCTCTTTCACTTTCATCAGAGGCTCTTTAGTTTTTCTTCACTTTTTGCCATAAGGGTGGTGTCATCTGCATATCTGAGGTTACTGATATTTATCCTGGCAATCTTGATTCTAGGTTGTGCTTCCTCAAGGCCAGCTGTTTCTCATGATGTACTCTGCATAGAAGTTAAATAAGCAGCGTGACAATATACAGTCTTGATGTACTCCTTTCCCTATTAGAACCAGTCTGCTGTTCCATGTCCAGTTCTAACTGTTGCTTCCTGACCTGCATACAGATTTCTCAAGAGGTGGGTCACGTGGTCTAGTATTCTCATCTCTTGAAGAATTTTCCATACTTTGTGGTGATCCATACAGTCAAAGGCTTTGGCATAGTCAATAAAGCAGAAATGGATGTTTTTCTGGAACTCTCTTGCTTTTCGATGATCCAGTGGATGTTGGCAATTTGATCTCTGGTTCCTCTGCCTTTTCTAAAGCCAGCTTCAACATCTGGAAGTTCACGGTTCATGTACTGTTGAAGCCTGGCTTGAGGAATTTTGAGCATTACTTTACTAGCCTGTGATATGAGTGCAATTGTTTGAGCATTCTTTGGCACTGCCTTTCTTTGTGATTGGAATGAAAAGAACTGACCTTTTCCAGTCCTGTGGCCACTGCTAAGTTTTCCAAATTTGCTGACATATTGAGTGCAGCACTTTCACAGCCTCACTGTCTAGGATTTGAAATAGCTCAACTGGAATTCTATCACCTCCACTAGCTTTGTTTGTAGTGATCCTTCCTAAGGCCCACTTGACTTTGCATTCCAGGATGTCTAGCTCTAAGTGTGATTCATACTATCATGATTATCTGGGTCATGAAGATCTTTTTTGTACAGTTCTTCTGTGTATTCTTGCCACCTCTTCTTAATATTCTCTGTTTCTGTTAGGTCCATAAAATTTCTGTCCTTTATCGAGCCCATCTTTGCATGAAATATTGCCTTGGTATCTCTAATTTTCTTGAAGAGATCTGTAGTCTTTCCCATTCTGTTCTTTTCCTCTATTTCTTTGCACTGATCACTGAGGCTTTCTTATCTTCCCTTGCTATTCTTTGGAACTCTGCATTCACATGGGTATATCTTTCCTTTTCTCCTTTGCCTTTCACTTCTCTTCTTTTCACAGCTATTTGTAAGGCCTTCCCAGACAGCCATTTTGCTTTTTTGCATTTCTTTTCCATGGGGATAGTCTTGACCCCTGTCTCCTGTACAGTGTCACAAACCTCAGTCCATAGTTCATCAGGCACTCTATTAGATCTAGTCCCTTAAATCTATTTCTCACTTTCACTGTATAATTGTAAGGGATTTGATTTAGGTCATACCTGAATGTTCTAGTGGTTTTCCCTACTTTCCTCAATTTAATTCTGAATTTGGCAATAAGGAGTTCATGATCTGAGCCACAGTCAGCTCCTAGTCTCATTTTTGCTGACTGTATAGAGCTTCTCCATCTTTGGCTGCAAAGAATATAATTAATCTGATTTTGGTATTGAAATCTGGTGATGTCCATGCGTAGAGTTTTCTCTTGTGTTGTTGGAAGAGGGTGTTTGCTATGACCAGTGTGTTGTCTTCACAAAACTCTGTTAGCCTTTGCCCTGCTTCATTCTGTACTCCAAGGCCAAATCTGCCTGTTACTGCAGGTGTTTCTTGACTTCCTACTTTGCATTTAAGTCCCCTATAATGAAAAAAACATTGTTTTGGGGGGTGTTAGTTCTAGAATATAATATTTCTCTTTCTCTTTCTGACTTACTTCACTCTGTTTAATAGGTTCTAGGTTCATCCACCTCATTAGAATGGACTCAAATGTGTTCCCTTTTATGGCTGAGTAAAGTCTCTGATGCTGGGAGGGATTGGGGGCAGGAGGAGAAGGGGACGACAGAGGATGAGATGGCTGGATGGCATCACTGACTCGATGGACATGAGTCTGAGTGAACTCCAGGATTTGGTGATGGACAGGGAGGCCTGGCATGCTTGGATTCATGGGGTCGCAAAGAGTTGACTGAGAGACTGAACTGAATATTCCGTTGTGTATAGGTACCACATCTTTATCCATTCATCTTTTGATGGGCATGATTATAATGACAATTGCAGTTGCCTAGGGCTCGTGATGGAGGAGATGAACTGCAAATGAGCAGGAGAAAATGTTTTAGGGTGCTGGAAATGTTCTGTATCTTGATTGGTGGTGGTGGTGGTAGAATAATTATATATAATTACCAAAATGCATCAGGCTCTACACTTAACATGGGTGAATTTGACTGAATGTCAATAATAATCAGATATAAATTTTAAGTTAAAAACTCCACATCATAAGCAAAGAACACATAAAGCATGGAGCACTTTGAAAATGGCAAAAATGAGTGTAAATAAAAACTATAAAGGTATCCATCATGCTTAATCACTCAGTCGTGTGGGACTCTTTGTGACCCCATGGACTGCAGCCCTCCAGGCTTCCCTGTCCATGTGGATGGATGCTCCAGGCCAGAATACTGGAGTGGGTTGCCATGTCCTCTTCGAGGGATCTTTCCAACCCAGGGACTGAACCCAGGTTTCCCACATTGCAGGCGTTCTTTACCATCTAAGCCACCAGGGAAGCCCAAAGTCATCCATGAGAACTAAAAAGAGATCACAAAGTGTGGAAAGGATCTACTGTGAGCCTGTGCGTTGTGGACGAAAGACAGATGGGACACAACCACAAACACCCGGTAGAACAAGGGCGTGGCTTTGTGCTGGTTACAGAGCCCTGGAATATCATTTTGTCCTCACCTCCGTGGGAGTTGGGTAGGCTGGCTCTGATTCTCCTGCTTTAGAGAAACAGAGACTCAGAGAAAAGGAGTTACTCAGTTCATTACAATCGCTCAGTTGTGTCCAACTCTTTGTGACCCCATGGACTGCAGCATGCCAAGCCTCCCTGTCCATCACCAACTCCCAGACCTTACTCAAACTCATGTCCATTGAGTCAGTGATGCCATCCAACCATCTCACCCTGTCATCCCCTTCTCCTCCTGCCTTCAGTCCTTCCCAGCATCAGGATCTTTTCAAATGAGTCAGTTCTTCATATCAGGTGGCCAAAATATTGGAGTTTCAGCTTCAGCGTCAGTCCTTCCAATGAATATTCAGGACTGATTTCCTTCAGGATGGGCTGGTTTGATCTCCTTGCAGTCCAAGGGACTCTTAAGAGTCTTCTCCAACACCATAGTTCAAAAGCATCGATTCTTCCGCGCTCAGCTTTCTTAAGAGTCCAACTCTCACATCCGTACATGAATACTGGAAAAACCAAAGCTTTGAGTCGACGGGGCCTTTGTTGGCAAAGCAATGTCTCTGCTGCTAGGAAAGACATTAATATTCGCTCAGGAAGCCCTATTAAGTAGCATACAGGAAGAGGCATGCTTACTTCGACAGCAGTCAATCCAGTTCGCCTTAAACCTGAGAAAAGGCACCAGGAATCGCGGAAGCGCTGTGGCCGCCGCCCAGTCCTCCGGAGGTCTCCTCAGTCGCCGGTGGAGAAGCACCCTCTCCGAGCGGCGGCTGAGAGGGGCGGGGCCTGGGCGCTGTCACTCCGCGGGCACGCAGCCCCACCCACGTCGGCGCCGTAGCGTGCGCGCGCATCCGGGCAGGAGGCGGGCCCCCGCGGCGCGTCGTTGCTAAGGCCGCGCCACCCCTGGCGACCGAGGGCTGCGGCCCGGCGCATGCGCCTGGGCGGACTCCGGTGCACTGTGGGATGGGAACCCGAGCGGCGCGTCGAGGCCGGAGCGGGCAGCGGAGGCGGCGGCGGGGCCGGCGGCGGCCCGGGAGTCAGGCTTAGGCTCTGCGGCCGGCGGGGCGCGGCCATGAACGCGGCGGTGGTGAAGCGGACGCAGGAGGCTCTGGGCAAGGTGATCCGGAGGCCGCCGCTGACCGAGAAGCTGCTGAACAAGCCCCCGTTCCGCTACCTGCACGACATCATCACGGAGGTGAGCGCCGGGCCGGGATCAGAACTGCGGTCTGGGCCGGGTCCCCGTGCGCGGACCGGGTGCGGGCCGGGGTGCGGGCTAGGGTGCAGGTCCGGGGGTCGGGGCCCGTGTGGGATGTCGGGGTGCGGGCCGGAGACCGGGATGCGGATCGGCGATCGGTGTTGAGGTGGGAGTCGGGGGACAGGGGCTGGGGGGTTCAGACCAAAGCTGGCGTCGGGATCGGACCTCGCGTCGCCGAGCGCTGCCCCTGCCCGAGGAGCCCGGCCTCGGCGGGACGGATGACCCGCTGGGCCACCTTTCCCGGGAGTGTCCCGGCTCTTGGGGAGCATTCTTATGTTTTCCGTCCTGCCACACTCTTAGAGCAGATCTTCCACGCAGCCTCGCAGGGCTGTTTCTTTTTTTCCCTTGCAGCGTCTGGCAGATGGAGAGTGTTCACAAATCCCAGGAGAAGGACATTATTTTCTTGTTAGTGCCCCACCCAAGTTTCCCTCCACCTGCTCCTGCTGTGGACACCCCATTGTTGTTCCGTTGCTAAGTCCTGTCCGACTCTTCCCAACCCCATGGACTGCATGCAGCACGCCAGGCCTCCCTGTCCTTCACCACCTCCCGGAGCTTGCTCAAACTCATGTCCATCGAGTCAGTGATGCCCTCCAACCATCTCATCTTCTGTGGTCCCCTTCTCCTCCTGCCTTCAATCTTTCCCAGCATCAGGGTCTTTTCCAGTGAGTCAGCTCTTCCCCATATTAGATGTTTAATCAATGCCTGTGGGTAGACTTATTGAAGGTGGTTGTTGGGGGACCTGGAAGGATATAACTATAAAAGAGCCGGGCTGTATTTGCTGATCGATGGCAGAGCATGCCTTGAGATTAGTTGTCTCACTCTCTTGCCCGCTGGCTGGCGGGTTCCTGAGTGACGGAGGCTTGTTTGTTGGCACATCCCGGGCATGGTACACGGAAGGTGCACAGCAAACACTCACTGCTGAATGGAGTCAGTCACGGCTCCTGTGACTCCAGGGTCAGCGCCCATTTCCATGGTGCGCCCGAGTGTGGTGTTGCCCTTGGGAACCCAGGCATGCTGTCTGGGCTGCAGGAGTCAGGTTCGATTTGCAGGTGTCACGGCCTCCTACTCTTGCCCATGTTGGTCCTTAAACGTCACTTCTCGATCCTTCCAGCAGGTTCGGCATCTCACTCTTCCACAAACTGTGCTTTACTTGTCTTTGCTCTCTTGACTTAGCTTATGATGTGGACCTCTCTGTGCTTATAAGCTGTGCTTAAGACTCTCAAAACTGACCCACATTCCCAGGGCTGTCTTGACTGGCCTCCTTGTTTTCCTCCTAAGCTAGTGAAGCATCTAGACTGCCCTGGACAGTGTCTGGGGAAGGGACGAGGCTGTGTGGAGAGCCTGGTGGGACAGGGCTGTGTTGGGAGCCTGTAGGGGGAGCCAGGCCTTGAGTGGCATCACCTCTTCCTATGAAATGGGCAGGTGGTGTCCTTGTCCTCTGACCCAGGAGGGATCCAGTCACTTAGCCAGGAGGTAAGTGGCTGACTGCACCAGTTGCTACCTAAGCCGGACACTTTGATTTTCTGTGTTTGTCCTGTTTCCTCACTGAAACCAGAAAGCCAGGAAAGAGGCTGGGGGAGCCTGCATCTTTCTGTGGGTCCTGGTGTGGGCTTATCATGGTGGCTGCTGTCCCCACCTCCTGCACGATTGGAGGGGGGAAGGAGAGTTCAGGGAGGAATCGACTCCATTGCCAGGTAGCCAGACTGTGGGGAAGGAGTTCCGTGTTCCCCATTGGGATGCACTGGTCTGCCTTTTTGCTAATCTAAGGTCAAAAGTTGGACTGTGAAGAAAGCTGAGCGCCGAAGAATTGATGCATTTGAACTATGGTGTTGGAGAAGACTCTTGAGAGTCCCTTGGACTGCAAGGAGATCCCACCAGTCCATTCTAAAGGAGATCAGTCCTAGGTGTTCCTTGGAAGGAATAATGCTAAAGCTGAAACTCCAATACTTTGGCCACCTCATGCGAAGAGTTGACTCATTGGAAAAGACTGATGCCAGGAGGGATTGGGGGCAGGAGGAGAAGGGAATGACAGTGGATGAGATGGCTGGATGGCATCACTGACTCGATGGATGTGAGTCTGAGTGAACTCCAGGAGTTGATGATGGACAGGGAGGCCTGGTGTGCTGCGATTCATAGGGTCTCAAAGAGTTGGACAGGACTGAGTGACTGAACTGAACTGAAGGTCAAAAGTAATTTCTCTACCTGTGTAATGATGAGTATGTTAATTGTCACTTATTTGATAAAGATGTTAGAACAACTGACATATGGAAAGCGTTTTCAAATAGTACATGGCGATTCTCTTAGAAAAATTCTTTACTACCCCGTGAGTATGGTGTTCAAATCGCCATATTCTAGAATTTTAGTTACAGCTAAGCTAACTCCGTATCTTTCATAATTGAAGTGTTGATCCTGTGAAATTAATGCCTCTTGTTGCTGGAAATGATTGCTCACAAGTTTACACTGTCAGCACACTAGAAAAACCTCAAAAGGAGCAAAATGAAGAAGTTCTAGGACATTAAATTCTCTTAAGATTCCGCTTCATACAGGAAAGCCTGGCGTGCTGCTGTCGTGGGGTTGCAGAGTCGGGTACAACTTCATGACTGAATAACAACTCTTAATGTTCTAGCTGTCTTATCAGGGGAAATAACAGCACAGCTGTTGAGCGCTTTGAGAAGTATAGGCTAGCTGGTTGTAGCTTGGTCTTAAAGAAGGAACTTGGTATTAGTGTGGCACTGTCTTTTCTTTTCTTTTAAAAGCATGTCTTATGGTAATAAGTACTCTTTATATCCGCCAGGACACACACTTATAGGCATATCCACCCTTACCACATACGAGTGCAGTCTGATATCTTCTGATCGGTTTTATTTTTTAAAAATAGGCTTACTGCTACCCATTGTGTTGACTTTATAGTGACCTGCCACAGGAGAACCAATGGTCTGAGAGGACCCAAGGTCCCGGTGTGTCTGGGGGTGGAGTGGGGCAGAAAGCATTGCCAAGCCTGACTGAGGGGTAGCTGGGAGGTCCAGGTTGACTGGCAAGAGGGAGTGGTTAGGGCACCAAAAAAAAGTGATGTGGCAACAGACAACCCCCTCCCCCCAGGCCCCGCTGCAGGGTCCCAGGAAGCGATTGATGTAGTGGTGCGGAGAAACCCAGGCCGGCAAGTCCCCTTTCTTCCCCAGATCCTTGCTCTCCACTGCTCTGAGCGACCCTCAGGAGATGCCTGTTTCTGCTTTTGGACCTCTCGGGGCCTCCTTGTGGTCCTGAGGCTGAGTCTATATTTCCTAATGGCTTTGAAGGCCACCTGGGTCAGGCCCCTGCTGGCTCCCTGGCCTCAGGCCCCTCCTGTCAAAGGCCCTCTGCCCCTTGAACGGACCCGCTTGGCCCTGGACCTTGTGGGAATGTTTCTCTGGCCTGGCATGTGCTCCCCTAGATCTTCTCTGGTCTCAGCTGGGATAGGCTTTGCTCCGGGAAGTGTTCCCAGACAGCCTGGGCCCTCCTGCACTTGGATCAGGGGAGATCCTGTCCCCACTTAGCGCCCTGCAGGTCTGTTGTGTTTACCTGTCCTGGCAGCCACATTGACTTCCATGAGGATCAGGCAGACTCTGCCTGGGACGAGGCCCCCACACACAGCAGACACTGGAATGCATGTCATGTCAGCAAATGGAGGACATCTGGTGGACAGAGCTCGGTGCCCTCAGCATGGGGCAGTGGGCACGGCTGAGTCCCAGGCTGTCCTGGGGTGCTGACCGTGGCCTCACCTTTTCTTTTGAAGGTGATCAGGATGACGGGCTTCATGAAGGGCCTCTACACGGACGTCGAGATGAAGTCCGACAACGTCAAGGTAGGTGGGAGATGCTCTCCTGGGGGGCTTCAGAAGCTGTGCTCCGGGGCTGGAGCACGAGGCTGGTGGCTCTGGGAGTGCCCAGCGGCCTCCTCACCTCGGGTTCCTCCAGCAGCTGCATGGCATGCTATGTCAGCCTTCAGAAATGCAGCTGGTGTTCCAGAGGTGGGTGCCAGCCCATCGCCTGAAAGGAACAGCTTTACCGAACTTTTATTTGGTGGTAGTGGTTATTAAGAGTCAGGAATTCTAAATAAAATAGCTTTTTGTCCAAAGAGGAAACTGGGCCTGTTGAACATCCTCAGGATAGTGCAAGCTCTTTTTCAAATATTTTAATATCTGTGTTTCAAATGGATATCTTTCAGGATAAAGATGCAAAAATCAGCTTCCTGCAGAAGGCCATAGACGTGGTAGTCATTGTCTCCGGAGAGCCGCTGGCCGCGAAACCGGCTCGGATTGTGGCAGGGCACGAGCCCGAGAAGACCAACGAGCTGCTGCAGAGAATCGGAAAGTGCTGTCTCAGCAAGGTGGCGCCGCCCGCCCCGGAGCTGGGGCAGTGCACAGCGGGAGGGCCACGTGCCTGGGAGGGCCACGCGCCTGGGAGGGCGACCAGGCAGGCCACCCCGCGCCGTGGGCACGTTGGAGGATTGGGTTTAGCCCTGTCCCTGCAGTCTGATCCCCCCTCTCCTGGAGCCCGGGAGTTAACAGCCGTGGTTAAAGCTCTGCAGTGAACAGACGAGCGAGTGTGGAGCACAGGTTTCCTGAGCTGTCGGTGTGCAGTAGGGGCGCCTTGGGCGCCCTGCCGGGGCCACATGGCTGAAGGCCGCGCGCCCAGCCTCTGAAGCCCTGTGCTGCTCCTTCTCTTGGGCCCCCTCTCAGAGCCCGTAACTGTTTCCAGCTCGGGTGGCCGGGGTGGCCAGAGGAGCTGTTTCTCTCCGTCTGTGAGGTTTACGGGGTGTCCCTGTTCTCTACCGGCCTTTCCAGTCCCCCTCCCGGTTCCTGTCCTCTCCTCCCTCCCGGAAGGAGTGTGTGCGGAGCTCTGCTGCCTTCCCAGAAACTCCCGATGCGCTCGTGCGGGGGCCGGATTTCCTGGGGTCCTCACCACTGGCTGGAATCCGGGCCTCTCTGGTCTCGCCGTCCCTCTGGGGCCCTTGGAGGAGGTCTTCCCTTGGGGCCTCCTCCTTCCTGGGATCTGAGTAGCCCCCAGCAGAGCAGAGCTGGACCTCTGCCAGGGGCATGGGGAACACAGCCCTTGATGGAAGTGATAGGCTGGAGGCCGGGGGCTTGCCTTCTGCGCTGCTGAGGTGGGAGAGGTGGGCTCCAGCCCATACGGCAGGTGGGGAGTGGGGAGTGGGGTGAGACTGGCTCCTGGGGCCGCAGGGGACCCCCGCCCGGTGGGTCCAAGGCTTGGGACTCAGCTGCCCCAGATCCTGCGTGAAGCGGATCTGACTAGCGATTGCTGCTGAATCCTCTGCCCCGCCCCGGCGCCTCGCGAGGCCCCGCCCCTCCGGTCCTGGCTCTCAGCGCCCCCTGGTGCCTGCCCCCAGGTCTCTTGCCCTGCGCGCTGCCTCGCTCACGCTGCGGGTTTCTCAGGGCCGAGCTGCCTCCCCCGCGGCCTGTGGGATCGGCTGCTCCCCCCGGGGTCCCCGTCATGGTCCCCTGGCGCACTGCACGACTTGGTGGCTGTGTTTGGACGTCTGGCTGGTGCGCAGCGTGGCCTTGGCCCTTGGTCTAGGGCCCGGCGTGCGACGGGCACTCGGCACAGGCTTGCGGAAAGAGGAAGTGTGTGGGCAAGGGGGACTTCTGACCAAGGAGTCCGGGACTCCAGGGGCAGTCAGGGACGCTGCCCAGGGGGGTTTAGCATCTGAAGGGGCTCCAGTGAGATGTTCCTTAGGCCGGCCTCTGGCCTTGTGAGAGGTGCGGGGCAGCTAGCACACGCGGCCGCGCTTGGCAGCTTGGGTGGAGGGAAGTGAGGCTCGCTTAGCTTGAGTGGACTCTGGTGTTAAGGACTGGAAATGCTGGGTGATGCCGTACATTGTCTGTGATAAAATTCGTTTCCTTTAGGAGACAAAGAGTCCATTTAATGAACAGTCTTTGCTGACGCTTGTGTATTAAGCGTACTGATTTCATTGCAACCTCGCGTTTTCTCTCCTCCCGTTGGGACCAGCTCTCCAGTGACGACGCGGTGAGAAGGGTGTTGGCTGGAGAGAAGGGGGACAGGAAAGGACGGCCCTCACTGACGTCCAGACCGCAGGAACTGGACAATAAGAACGTGAGGGAAGACGAGTCCAGGGTCCAGAAAGACAAAGAGGTGAATGCAGGTTACGTGTGTCTGAAATAGCGGGGCCTTTTGTGGTTCAGGTAGATAATTTGTAAGTGATGCTGTTACTTGGCTTTTTATTTTCCAGGATAGAGGAAATTCTGAACCAAACGAGAGAAGTACAAGCAGAGATCAGAAACAGAAAGAGGACTTAAAGGAAGAAAGCAAACCCCGAGAGAAGGAAAGGGACAAGGACAAGGCCAAGGAGAATGAGCGGGACAGACACAAAGAGCCGGAGCTAGACAAGCACCGCGAAGGGGACCGCGAGCGCGCCAAGAACCGGGCGCGGCCCGACAGGGAGAGGGACCGGGACCGCGGCCCCCGGGAGCGCGACCAGGACGCGGAGCGCCGGAGCGAGGGCGGGACGGAGAAGGAGCGCGGCGGGGAGCGGGAGCGGGAGCGGGAGCGGCGGCGGCTGCGCAACGGGGAGCTCTGCAGGGCCCCCGAGCCCGAGCGGCGCCACGAGCGCGACCGGCCCGAGAAGAAGGTGCGCGCCCTCCGCCGCCCGCCGCAGAGGGCGCGGGCTCCGCGCCAAGGTTCAGACCGCGTTTCGCTGCAGTGTGACGGGGAGACCGCGTTTATGTCACCCGCCCTAAAATCGCGGAGCAGACTGGTTCTTGGGGGACGTCGCATAACTGTAAAGCATCCTGGGAAGGCCCTGGAAACTCTCCAGCCACTTGGAAGGAGGAAGCTGAGGTCTGGACCAGTGCAAGGTGCACCCGAGGGTGTGGCAGGTGTTGAGGGGCCAGGCTGAGCGCCCTCGTCCTGCTGCGATGACCATCTGCTTTTGTGGCTCGGCGTCCCGGGGTGTGGCTCTGGGAGGTGAGTGGGCCTCTGGGACTAGCCCAGTGCCAGGCCCGGAAGCTGGGCTTTTTGGTGGTTCTGTTGGTAATGTTAACGTGCCACCTGGAGCCTTGGGGTCCCCCAGGAGCATCCAGAAGTCAGGTAGTCCCCCATGCGGTATGTCTCATAAAAACCGAGATGCCTTCCGCGCCCCTCCTCCCCCATTTTTGCCTTTGTTTAAATGGGGTCTAAGGAAAGTCTTTTCCTCTGACCTGCTTTTTGTGGTGCTCAGATGTTCCCGTGCATTTTGCTGTGCCCTGCTTGGGCACCTTCTCTGCCATCCAGGCCTTCAGACCCAGGGTCCCCCTGTGATGTGTCCTGGGCTTCCTGGTGGTGTGTCTGCTGCTATGGGTGGACACCCGGCTGTGCTGCACTGAGTGAGCATCTGAGGCAGGGTGATGGGACGATCCTGCTCCCAGCTGGTCATGCTTGGCCCAAGTGGGTGTGCACAGACCTGTCGTGGTGACCCTGCTGGCCCGGCCCCTCTGGTCTGTCTGAGGCTCCTCTGTGGAGCGTGGTTTTGGAGGGCATGCTGCGCTTTCTCCCGGGAGCCCCCCAGAGGCCTGAGCTCCAAGGCTTCTGTGAGGGCAGCTCTGGGAGGAGGAGATGGCTCTCACCTGTGTCCTGCCAGGTGGTCTGATCGGATCTCTTGACGTAGAAGAGACGCTGGTGAGGTGTTCTTAGCCTGTGAAACCCCGAGTGTGTCCCCCCGTGTGGCAGTGGGGGTGTGAAGTCAGAGTGGCCACGTCGGGGTGCTCCCTCCTTCCGTGTCTGTCGGCAGCTGAGTGCTGTGGGCGAGGGACCTGGGCACGGAGCCCGGCCTACACAGGAACCGCTTCGGATGCAGCCTGCTGCTCCATAATGAAGTCACGAAGAAGCTGAACTGTTGAAATGTTGAGCAGGCGCCCACTGCTTTTCATGGAGGAAAATCTCAGCAGCTGTGTCCCTTCTCCCTATGTTGACACGTGTCTGAGAGTTGACTTAAGCATGATGCTTCCCAAGGTGTTGATTTAACCTCTTAACAGTTTGCACGTCATGTTTGTCTTGAGACTGCATTCGTATGAAACAGTCTGCAGCCCTTGCTCCGTCGGGAATTGAGAGTGGTTTCCTCTCGGAAGTTGGGACCAGGGCAGTGTTGCCCTGGGTGTCAGAGCTCCTTTCTGCTCCAGATCCCCTGTGTGTCCCTGGAACATTTGCGGGAAGCTTGGCCTGGCGGAGGGACCATGGGGGAGACACTCTGATACCTGTGGCCTTCCGGCTGCCCCTGGGTGGGGGGTCCTGGCTGACCCGAAGCTGCTGGGGGTTGGGGCTGGGGCACTGTGTGGCGCTCCTGTGTGAGTGGTTTGTCTTGCTGTCTGTCAGCCTTAGAGAAAGCGTCTCGATGCTTTTTTAGATGTTACGGACTTGAGTAATTCCACGATTTGAATTCTTTTTTTACAGTCATCAAGCTCAGGAGAGATGTCTAAAAAGTTATCAGATGGATCTTTTAAAGACCCCAAAGCCGAAACAGAGGTAAAATTTGAAGAATAAGTTTAAGAAGTGTAAACCCGTAGCTGCGCTGAGGCAGCAGGTGCTGTGCCGTGGTCCTTCCCGGTGCCCGGTGCCTGGTGCCCAGGGCCTCGGGTGCGGGAGCCCATGTTTGTTCAGTTGTAAGGGGAACGGTGTCGGTGGTTTCCTGCCTGTGAACTAGATGGGCGTGTGCACCTCTGGGTTTCTGGGGCAGACTCCGGGGCCTCTTTGTACCTTTGTTTGACAGGTGTGACGGGTGGCGTGCAGAGGGGCCGGGTCATGGTGTGGGAGCAGGTGGGGTGGCTCTTCGGGTCAGTGTGAGGGGATTAAGTCACCAGGCAGACGGGGACGGAGGGCTGGCTGGAGGGGCCCGTCCTGCTGCGCTTGGCCGGGGAGCACCCTGCACCGTGCTTCCCCTGGATGGGGTACGGTCCAGGCCGTGCCCTCCTGGGAGTGTTTAGACTCCCCCTTACTTCATCATCCAAACTGCAGCTCGGAAAGTGTGTCCGGGCAGCCCCAGGGAAGATGGACGGGCGTGGAGTGGACGCTGCAGGGCTGGTCAGGGCTCCACGCGGCGGCTGGAGAGAGGGGTCGGGCGGGGGACTGCACGAGCAGCCAGAGGGTTGGCCTGTGGTGTCTCTTGTGGTTTATTGCTCTGTTTAGACAACATCGAGTAGGTTTGCACGCTCAGAGTTGGTCACAAGCGCGCTGAAGTACTCAAGCTTGTATCGACAGAGGTCGAGTCCCCATAAACTCAGCTGATAAGACAGTGATTCTCAAGGGATGGTCAGTAGGTGGCTGACCTTCTTAGGGCTGTACAAAAAAAGTAGAATTCTGTATGAGGGTGAAGGAGGTGTCAGCTTTCTTCTGACCCCACGCTCAGGCCCTGCTGCCCTGATTGCCTTCAGCTCCCCTCTTGGAGCATCTGGGTGTTGTCCCGTTTCCTATTGGCTCTTTCCTTGCACTTGGATAATAAATCTGCTCGTGATGCATGATGTTGCTATGTGGGGGCATCAGTTAATTCTTTTTCTTTCTTTCTTTTTTTTTTAAAGACTGAAGTTTCCACCAGAGCATCCAGGTCAGTGACAACAAAGACGTCAAAGCGGCGATCCAAGAATTCGGTGGAAGGTACTGCACAGTTTATCACATGCTGTGTCTGAAAGTATTAGACTCTTGGCCTTAACCACAGCATCCACTAGGGAAAAGCTTCTGTGGAAGAAAGCAGGTTTGCCTTTGGAAGGCCTGAGCAGAGACCGTGCAAAAATGATGCAGATATGTGGCTTTCACACCCACACGCACGTGTGTGCACCTGCACACGTGTGTGAGCTCACGACACCAGGGACAGAGGACACCTCTTTGCTGGAGATCTGTGTTCTGATCTAAAAGATAGGATTCAGTGTTATTTTTCTAGAAGTGTTTGTTAGTCTTCCGTGTTTCTCTGACTCTTCTGAATAGGTGGGCTAGTTTTGTCCTGATACAGGGTGGACACGGAGAGCATCCTGCCCCTAGACTGGTGGTGGTTATTTTATGGGCTGTCTAAGACAGTGTTTAAAACAAGAGCAGAAATTGTCCCTGGGGGTCGTGCTGGAAGCTGGAGCCGAAGCAGAGGACCCTGGCCTGGGTTTGCCCCAGGGTGGTGCCTCGTTATGACAGACCGGGGAAAGGGTGTCAGTCTGTCCGGGGGTGGGAGGGACAGATGGAGGCAGCAGTGCTGGAGGCTTCCAGGCGGAGCATGGAGCGACTTTGAATGAGCAGCAGCTGTCCCTGAGAGTCACCTTTTCCCCAGACTGTGAACCTGGAAGCAAGTGTAGCAGGATGTAGTAGCTGAGGCTCTTCACCGAGACACTGAGCTTAGATGGCGCGTGTCAGTCTTCGCATTGATAGATGAGTCAGTGAGCGTTTTTGTGCCAGAAACAACTTCTGTCTCTCGGGCCATCTCTGTGGGACAGGTTCCCAGGTGTGATTCCTGGCACAGACGCTGGTGTGGACATCCGGAGGTTTCAGCTGTGGTGGGCACTGTCCCAGTCCTCTCCCTTATACTTTCTTCCAGGATTTGTTTTGAGCCTTTGCTGATTTTCACAGATAGAAAGCACTCAGAGTCTGTGTGCTCTTAATTTGCGTGAACCCCTTCAACGTTAGGGACATCTGCCAGTGTTTTTTTGCTTCCCTGATAGCTCAGCTGGTAAAGAGTCCGCCTGCAGTGTTGGAGAGCCTGGTTTGATTCCTGGGTTGGGAAGATCCCCTGGAGAAGGGATAAGCTACCCACTCCAGTATTCTGGCCTGGAGAGTTGCATGGACTGTGTAGTCGCCAATTTTTAAATAAGTATCTGTTTCTCGTATCTTTCCAGGCTTTTAATTCTGATTGTGTTTGGTTTCTGACTTGCTGAGGTGTGGGATTTCTGTGCAGCACCTGTCTGCCTGTGTGGTCTGCCCAGAGGTGTGAGAGATGAAGATCTGTGTCCTCACGGTTGCTCTCCGGGTGCCCCAGGGTTGCCCCTGGCTGCCGGTGCCTTCTTGCCTGCTCTGCGCTCTCCCCACTGGCTGTCTGGGGTCTGGGGTCTGGAGTCTGCTGTTTCTGTTTCCGTTTTTCTCTTCTGTTTCACTGTCAGTGCCCTGGCATTTTTCTTTCAAAAAAAAAAAAAATGCAAAGCCATTTTATTTCCTTATTGCAGAGACATTTTCCAGTCACTTGAGTTCCATGAGTCAGAGAGTCCCACCTCCCACGAAACAGACTTGTCAGGAGGTGCCTGCACTTGCTTGAAGCCTAGGCTTTGTTCCTGGGACGCCTGGATCCTGCTGCTTTCAAGTTAGACAGGGGGTTCCCTCTCCAGAGACATGTGTGTGGTGCTTGGGTGTGTCCACCAGTCAGGGATCGCTCAGTTGTTTCTAGAAATGGTATTTTCCTTCGCCTCATTAATTTTTTGGTGATCACGGTTGGAATGTACACAGCAGCTTTACTGGTTTGCGTGGCTGTGGCCTCACTCTAGCCTGGGTCAAGTCTTAGCACAGAGTTGTGGCACTGGTTCTTTTCGTTTTCTGAGCTGACGGTCATGTCATCTGCTTTTCTCGTCTAATAGCTCAGGATGTTTGCATCTGAATTGACTGGTGAGCTTGTACCATAAGGTTCCTTTTATATGGTCTTTGAGAGATGTGGTTATCAGAGATTTGCTGGTTTTACGACATTAAGCTCTACTAAGCTACTGACAAATAGGTGAACTCTTTTTTCTTCCCTGCCCACTCGCTGAGCACGGACCTAATAACCCCAGGTCCTCAACTGGCACAGCTAGCACTGCCCCCTCTTGTAACGGGTAGCGTTTGGGCAAGTGTCCGGCGCCCAGGAAGCGTGTGAGACACAGGTGCTCTGTGTTCCTGCTGCGAAGAGAAGCCTTGAGTTTGCTAGAAGGGTGGGGGAGGGGGAGTATCACGCTTGTTGAACAACTGAGAATCTGAAAGCCACTCCAGAATCTCTGGAAGATTGAAAAAGCATTCTGCTTAAGAATATGAGAGGTGTTGTTTTCTGTTTGTTTGTGTTTTCTTTTGCTTATTCTTAACTAGTGAATTGTAGCAAAGTGAAGCACTTTCAGCTAGGGAATGCATTTTAATTTCATTTGTTCAATAATATGCAGCATTACCAATTAATACGTATTTTCATGTGCAATTTCACGTCAGGAAGAAGGGACTCTAGAACCAGTGAAAATAGTCTCTCCCCTGAAAAAGAACGTAACTCTTCCTCCAGTAAAGCTAAGAAGGAGCATGCTGTGAAACAGTTCGGTAAGACTGAGTGAGCCCCAGGGGAGGCTGAGAGTGCGCACCGGCGAGTCGAAACCTTTAGCTGTTGGATCTTCTGCTTGGCCACCGAGCTGCTGCCCTGGAGACGCGCCTGGGAGGGGCCCTGGCGCTGGAGCACTGCCCTCGGGCGGCCAGGGTGGGGCAGGGCAGAGGGGCCTCCAACCCGGAGTCTGAGCCACAGGGCGCCCCACCTGCAAGTGAAGGTTCCCTGCCACAGACAGGCCCTGGCCCATGGTCCACAGGAGGCTTCCATTGCTCTGCAAATGTCTGTGGGGTCCCTGCCCTCATGGGGAGTTTGCTCCAGAGGGAGAAGACAGATGAGAAGGAGAGGTCAGGGTGTACACCTGTCAAATAATAAGGAAAGGTCAGGGTGTACACCTTCTATTAGATAATAAGGAAATGTCAGAGTATATACCCTGTATTAGATAATAAGGAGAGGTCAGGGTGTATACCCTGTATTAGATAATAAGAAGAGGTCAGGGTGTACACTTTCTATCAAATAATAAGGAGAGGTCAGGGTGTACACTTTCCTATTAGTTTAGCAAAGAGCCTTTTGAAGGGAAAGGAAGCCTAGAGGGGTGGGGGTCCAGGGCCGGGGTGTCTGCACAGAGTCAGCTCGATCACTGAGCACATGAGCTGTGGGTGTCCAGGACTGGCCAGAGGCCCATCGCTGGGACAGCCTTGCCTATTTGTGAGCCTGGGAGCCGGGTGGAGAGGCTGGAGCAGAGAGAGGGCACGTGACCAGAGACCAGGCTCCTGAGGGGCAGGCTGGGTTCGTCGGGGGCTGCGTCTGCTGGGCAGGCTGTCTAAGTGTGAACGCAGCCCCTGGGGGTGTCCAGCAGAACGGAGACCAGCCCCATTAAAACTGCAGGGAGCAGGAGTGAGGCAGAGAGCCGCCGGGGCTGAGGCTGTGTGCAGGTGGCAGGCCGTGGCCGTGGGGCCTGAGGGTCCCTGCCGAGGAGGTGGGGGTGGGGTGATGGGCATGCTGATGCAGTGGGTGGCACCTCTTCCCCGAGGAGAGGAGTCGGAGGGAGGGTCAGTCCTGGGGCCGGAGCCTGACCCTCGGTGGTGTCGTTTATGGCCGAGGGGAAAGCTTTGGGAGAAGCTGGTTGGTGGATCGAGTGGCTGGGCCAGGATTTCTGTTCTGGAGGCATTACGTTCAAGGCACCCATGAGACAGCCGGGTAGCGGTGTTGGGACCACGGGTGGCCGTGTGGCCTGGGCTCAGGGAGAGACCTGGAGAAGCCGGCGTTAACGTGAAAGAAGCTGGGGATTCCCAGGGTAGCATAGGACCTTCCTGCAGTGACTCATCTCGAGGAGCAGGGCGCCCAGGATTCGAGGGTCGGAGAGGAGCGGCGGCTCTGGCAGAGCAGACCCAGGCCAGCACGGTGGAGGCGAGTTTGGAGAGGGGCGTCCTGAAGCCAGGGAAGGGGGCTCTTACCAGCATCCCGTGGAGATGGAGGGCTGGCCATTGAGTAGACGGAACAGCTAGTTTGGTGACCTTGGCAGAAACCTGTGTAAATCCCAACAAACCAAAGCAACCAGATACAAAAGCCTTTGCAATATTTGAATCTGTGGTTAACTATTTCATGTCAGGAAGAAAGGAGAATTTTGTTTCAGCTAAAATTTTAGACCCCATAGTGCCTGGATTAAATAATGAACCAGATCAGAAAACTACAACTTCAGAAATAGTTGAGAAAATATATTCTTTAGTTTAGATTCCTCACTGCTTTGATAAGAAATATTTACATCTCAGTTTGGTTTTCTTTTTTTTATTATTGCTATTCCCACCACTTTAATGTTCATCCGATTCTTTTCACAATGTATTGAGACCCAAAATGACTTGATATTCTGTTTGCTTTAATCTGCTAAGTTTTATAATGAAAAAGAGTAACTGAGCTTGATGTTAACCTTTTCATGCCTTTTTATGTGTGACGTTTCTGAATCTAAGTCAAAGTGCTTTCTTTTATCTTGGCCGCTAGAATTTTATGAAATGGTGTGGATAGATAGAGAATTATCTTTCATTTCTCCAGACTACTCTGCTGTGTTCTGTTAAGGAAATGCTCCACCATAAATGGGCTTCCCCCGTGGCTCAGCGGTAAAGAGTCTGCCTGCAGTGCAGGTTCCATCCCTGGGTTGGGGAGATCCTCCGGAGGCAGAAATGGCAGCCGGCTCCAGTCTCGTTGCCTGGAAACCCCCTTGGACAGAGGAGCCTTGTGGGGTTGCAGAGTCGGACACAACTGAGCATGAGCATGGCCTTGCCGCAGGAGATATTTCAAGGTGCTCGGAGCTCCTGGGGACGGTGTCCCCATGGCGCACCCTGTACGTCTGAGGCTGGCCGTGTGACATGTGCACACGCCCTCGCCCTGCTGGTGCGGGGAGGTTAGATGTGCGGAGTCGGAATTTCAGTGGGATCATCCGAGATGACAGCTGCGTGTCATCTTCTGTGATGCTGAGCTCAGTTCTTCAGAAGTGTGGCAATTCCTGAGTGGCATTTAAGTGGGAAAATGCTGTCGATCTTGACTTCAGGGAAGGGAACCGTTCCTCTGGGCTGAGCTTGCCTCGGATCGACTGGTCTGTAAACGTGCAGCAGTGGTCGCTAGGGCAGCAGCAGGCGGCTTCCTGTGCTGCGGTCTGCCTTTCCCCATTTTTTTTTGCTTTTCTAAGAGATGTATGTGCAAGCCTTCTGCTCCATTGTCGGTTCAGCAGTGACGGTCCGTGGTTTTTCTGTTCCAAGTAGGTCAGCCCCGTGTGGTTTATCTGGGTCTTGAGCAGTGTGGGGGACGAATGACCTACATCGGGGCAGAGCACTTTCTTACAGATGGACATTCCGTTCTCAGTGACCACACGGGTTGTGCCGTTCAGCCGCATCTCGTGATGGTTTCCTTCACTTCTGCGGGAGCTTTTCTCAGCCCCTCGGGGGTCCCTGAGCCGTGGGAGAGGGGAGTGGGCCAGGGGGCGAAGCTGGAGTTAGAGGTTGCCCCGCGCGGGCAGCCGGGCGGCCCACGTGGACGTACCTCGCCTCTGGAGCCGGAGCCGCGTCCCTGCTGGCCTGGAGCGAGCTGCAGAGTGTGCTCGCTGAGCCGGCGGCTCCTCATGGGTGCTGAGTGTGAGAAGCCCCGCCTGGGGGTGCACGCAGTGGCGGCCGTGTTGCGGGCGTGCGGTGCACGAAGACTCCAGAGCTGGCCGCTTACGCAGCTGGCAGAGCCCCCAGTCGGGGTGAGCTGGCGCTGTGCGGAGAGGGCAGAACAGCTTTAAAGGCAGTCAGAGCGTTGTTTAGCACTGCGTGGCTCTTTGAAGACCTTTATCTGCAGCTGGAGAATAGTGGGAGCTGCGCGTTGAAGGAGCAGAGCCCTGACTGGACCTCAGACCAGTGCTCTGTGGACACGAGGGGGTGCCTGGTGCCCCCTGGTGGCCACGCGCTGAGCCCCACGCGCTCGCTGTGCCCGGGTGTGATCCTGGCCACCTGGGCTTGGGGGCCCTCCCCGCAGGCCTTTCCTTCCTCGAGCCTGTCCCCGCGCCCCCCGCCCCGGGTCCCCGTCATCACAGGTGTCATCCTGTCCCGGCCGTCCCTGGACTCTCGGAATCCAGGGCTTGCACCGGCGTTAGGGGTCCGTAAGCCTCCAGGCCCACTGGAGCCGGTCTCTCTCGGTCCCCATCCACTCCCGGCCAGCGCTTCACACTGAAGCTGTGCCTCGTCACGCTGACCGCCCCCGGGCCAGCCAGCCGGCGCTGCCGTGGGGAGTCCCGGGAGAGTGCGCGGGCTTGGTGGTCCTCATTTGCCTTTTCAGGCCTATTGAAAAGTTCAGCCAGAGATTTGTCCATTTCTTTCTCAAAACACGGATGCTGTCCCGCGCTCCCGTTCCCACGCAGGCTGTCTGAGGAGACTCGGTCCTCCCGCAGCCGTTTGACAGTCTGAGGTCTCCTGGGACCTTATCCATCCGTCCCTTTATCTTGCTTGGGTTCCCTCGTTTCATATTCTTTCGTTGTTTGGAAGTTTTCATTATGAAAACTCCGTGAAGGTAGAAAGAGGAGAGTGCCTCGCCCCCGCGTGCCTCTCGCCTGGGCTCGGTGGCCCTGAGGTTCTGGCATGTTTGTGTCATCTATAGTGACTTTGTTTATGAACGATTGCAAAGTCTATAAAATATTCTGATACTTTAAGTGTTCCGTCTGGACGCTTCAGCGTGCACTCACGCAGCCGTGAAATGACTGTTGACCCCAACACGCTGATTCGCTGGCGCGTCTGAAGCCCGGGCTGCGCTCTGCCTTTTCATCCGCTTCTCTTTGCCTCTTCAGCCGCTTTGAATCTGGACTATCCCCGCGCCCCGACTTTGGTCCCGGAATGTTTTCAAGAGCGCTGCGGTTGCTGGTCGGGTGCAGCACGTCCGTCTGTCTGCTTGTCCCTCGAGGTGTCATTTAGCTTAGAGCTCCCGCCCCCACCCCCGCCCCCGACCTCCCATATTTCCCCTGGATCTAAAGGCCTGATCAGACTTGGGCTGAAGAGCCTGCTCGCCCTCACCCTGCGCAGTGCCTCTGTGCCCTTTGCCTTCCGTCCCGTCAGGATGCACTCAGCGTCTCTGCACCCAGGATGCGAGGCTGGGGCTGATCCCGTGCCAGGCAGCTGCCCCGGTGGAAAGCCTGGTTGTTTGCGTTTGCACTTGGACATGGTCAGCAGCTCTGTGTGTCTAGACGCTGCACAGAGCCCTGGCAGAGAGCGGGCTTGAGCTGTGCTGCAGGCCAGTGCTGGCTGAGGCGTCTCCGGGCAGTAACTGGGGTAGACCCACCAGGCGCCCCGGCTTTGCGCACGTGCTCTCACTGGGGCCAGAGCCCACACCAGGTGCGACGTTTCGCCCTCACCTGCGGGACTCGGTAATGCCAGTAATTCAGTCAACAGGTGGTGCTCATGCACTGTGGTTCTTTTTTTTGCCAATTCATAGTGATTTTAAATTTCTAATTTTTTTTCTAAAGCTGTTGTTTGCCAAGCTGGCTAACCTCTGCTCTCTGAATAAGGATTGGTTGTAGTATTATTAGTGAAGGTATAGTCTGTTTTTTATGTACTTTCTATCTCTGTGAATTTGGGGTTTAATAAACCTCACTTAAGACTGCTGCTAGAAATGTTAAAACAACCATCGTCAGCCTCTCGAAAAACAGAGAAAGAACTTGGAGGAGATGAAATTGTGCAACGTGTCCTTGGTCTCCTTGAGCTACGGACAGAACGACAGAACGCGTCTGTAATTTACCTACTGTGCTGGTGGAGTTTGCCACAGTGTAGAAGGTATTTGACGCTTCCGGATAGTATGTGACAACTTAAAGTAACTGGGGTGTTTCCTTCTAAAATTGGTCATCTATTGCCCACTTACCCTGTTGTTTAGATTTGTTTGTTTTAGAACTTAATAGCACTTCATGTTGCATCTTTGGTTGCTGTCTATGAGATATCATAAATAATTAACTGCTTGAATCAGGCTGTTTAGATCCACATCATTCTTAACAGATCAAAAAAAATTTCCTCAGAAAATTCTGTGTTGTCTCTTTTGTGTATTCTATTACATAAAGCAGCTCTTTATTTGACAAGAATAAAGCTTCTTTGTTTTATAGTGACAGCATAGTTCTGACATAAACTACTTCTCTGAGCACTTGTAAGTGATTGTAGTCCTGTGTTCCAGGAGAGGGAACATCTTCCCAGCTTCACGCTTGTCTCCGGATCCATCTTAGCTATGGGGCCGGTGCTTGGGTAATGGACCAAGTTTCCTCCCTGGTTCTTGCCACAATTCAGAGTGTGTCCCCGCAGGCCCCCTGCTTTTGCTTTTAATAGAAATATTTTATTTCTCGGGTACTTGTTTCGCCCTCACCTGCGGGACTCGGTAATTGCCAGTAATTCAGTCAACAGGTGGTGCTCATGCACTGTGGTTCTTTTTTTTGCCAATTCATAGTGATTTTAAATTTCTAATTTTTTTTCTAAAGCTGTTGTTTGCCAAGCTGGCTAACCTCTGCTCTCTGAATAAGGATTGGTTGTAGTATTATTAGTGAAGGTATAGTCTGTTTTTTATGTACTTTCTATCTCTGTGAATTTGGGGTTTAATAAACCTCACTTAAGACTGCTGCTAGAAATGTTAAAACAACCATCGTCAGCCTCTCGAAAAACAGAGAAAGAACTTGGAGGAGATGAAATTGTGCAACGTGTCCTTGGTCTCCTTGAGCTACGGACAGAACGACAGAACGCGTCTGTAATTTACCTACTGTGCTGGTGGAGTTTGCCACAGTGTAGAAGGTATTTGACGCTTCCGGATAGTATGTGACAACTTAAAGTAACTGGGGTGTTTCCTTCTAAAATTGGTCATCTATTGCCCACTTACCCTGTTGTTTAGATTTGTTTGTTTTAGAACTTAATAGCACTTCATGTTGCATCTTTGGTTGCTGTCTATGAGATATCATAAATAATTAACTGCTTGAATCAGGCTGTTTAGATCCACATCATTCTTAACAGATCAAAAAAAATTTCCTCAGAAAATTCTGTGTTGTCTCTTTTGTGTATTCTATTACATAAAGCAGCTCTTTATTTGACAAGAATAAAGCTTCTTTGTTTTATAGTGACAGCATAGTTCTGACATAAACTACTTCTCTGAGCACTTGTAAGTGATTGTAGTCCTGTGTTCCAGGAGAGGGAACATCTTCCCAGCTTCACGCTTGTCTCCGGATCCATCTTAGCTATGGGGCCGGTGCTTGGGTAATGGACCAAGTTTCCTCCCTGGTTCTTGCCACAATTCAGAGTGTGTCCCCGCAGGCCCCCTGCTTTTGCTTTTAATAGAAATATTTTATTTCTCGGGTACTTGATACTTTTCTATTTTGGTCAGCATTTGCGTGTTAGTCGGTAAACAGCGGGCAGGAGTGCTGGAGCGTCCGACGTGTGTAGGGCTGTGCAGCCTGAAGCTTCGGCCTCCAGCGGGGACTGGTGGTGTCAGGCCGTCCTGGAAAACGGTGGTGGGGAGGCCCTGGCCTCTCCCTCGACTGAATGACACCCCAGGCACCCCTTCCCCACTCCTGATCCCAGAGCCAGGCTTGGCGGAGCGGTCCAGGTGCATCCTCTAGAAAGCCGCCCTGGGTCGTCCCTGGGGACCTGGCAGTGGGGAGGCACCGAGGCATCAGGGCCACCCGTGACCCCGCTGCACGTCTCCCTCTTAGTCACCTGCCTTAACTGTCTGACGTCAGGAACGAAAGACGCCAATACTAACTCAGCTAGTTTTCAGATGACAATGCAGCCAGTCTGTGGAGAGGCAGCGCTGAGTCAGAGCCAGCCACGAAGCAGAAAGGTAAGAGGGAGGCTGGTCACTGGCATGTCCCTCACCCGGGGTGTCCTGGGGTCATGGCCTCAGCCACAGGCTCCCAGGCCTCTGACACCCGCCGAGGCCCAGCCCCTTGTCGCCCAAGCTCAGGACCCAGCGTGGCTGGTGACTCGCTCTCACCTGTTTGATAAACTAGAGGAGAGTGTCCTAGTCCCAGCCCAAGGGCAGCAGACCTTCCCGAGTCCCGAGTTCCTCCTGAGCCCAGAAGTGTCGGGGTGACCCAGGGACAAGCCTCAGTTGCTACTGGGGGTCCCGGAGGCCGGGCCACAGCCCCAGGTTTCCCGTCCAAAGAGGACTTCTCAGAAGCTCAGAGGCCGTCTCCACTGTGACTTTTCTGTGATGTTCTCCCTGGTGGTTCAGATGGTAAAGCGTCTGTCTACAGTGCGGGAGACCCGGGTTCAGTCCCTGGTTTGGGAAGATCCCCTGGAGAAGGAAATGGCAGTCCACTCCAGCACTATTGCCTGGAACATCCCATGGACAAAGGAGCCTTATAGGCTACAGTCCATGGAGTCGGACACGACTGAGCGACTTCACTATTCACTATTCTCTGTCTCAAGCCCTCCCTCACTAGGGTTCTGTTTTCAAGCATGATTTTTTTTCCTCAGCATTAAAAAAAAATTGTAGTGAAGTTACACATTCAGTATTTGCTTTTTTTGGAGCACAGCTGCTTTGCAACAGTGTGTTCCCACTGTGCGGCGCAGTGGGCCAGCGTGCATGTGCTTCTTCAGGCCCTGGAGGTGTCTGCCAGCCTGTTCAGAACGTGCCTGTCAGAGGCCTGCGGTGTGCTCAGCCCTCGGGCAGAGAGCGCCTGAGTGAGCTGAAGCCGGCAGGCACCGCAGCAGATGCCGTGGGTGATCTGCAGGGAGACTTCACACCGGGGTCAGGGAGGGCCTCGGGGCCTCGCGGCGGGGCAGGGGCAGAAGTTGGGGCCAGTGGCCGCATTGCGAGCTTGGAGACAGGACGCTGATGCCGTTTTTAGGGGTGAGTGGCTTCATGATGCTCAGATCGTGTGGGAAGCGTGGCACGTGGTCCAGAGGCCAGACCTGCCTGGGCTGTGGGGTGATGGGGAGGGACGGAGTAGTGGGGTTGCCTGGAGGTCTGTGGACGGCCAAGGATGGATGCACCCGAAGGCAGAGGCGGTGCTGGCGGCCTTGACCGGGGCTGGGAGCCCGGCGGTGGGGCGCTGGCCAGGGACAAGGGAGGAGGGCAGGGGGGCCTCGGCCTGGGCGTTGGGGGTGGAGGCTAGGTGGTACAGGCGGAGCCCAGGGCCGGGGGCGTCCATGAGGCGGGGTGCCGTGCTGGGCTGGGGGCAGGCTGCCGAGTGTGCGCAGCGCCCGGGGTCAGCTCGGGATTCTGCCGCCCTCGGAGCCCCCCGTGGCCCACAGCCCCTCCCGGCTCTGAAGAAGGCCTGGGGCCGTGGTGTCGGGGCCTCGGGGGCCTCGGGGGCCAGGCAGGTCTCGCACTGGTCCCTTCACACACGGCGTGTCCCCCCGGGCAGCCCCGTCTTCCAGACTGCCCTCTGCGGGGCCGGACCTCTAGGAGGCGGGTGTCTGAGGCCCCAGGCCGGCCCCTGCGCCCCCACAGCCGGCCCCTTTGGGGCAGCCTGTCTGTGGCTCTGGCCTTGGTGTCCACTGGCCCCCTTGCAGTCTGGCCCTCCCCGCATTTCAGCATGTGCCCTCCGGGTCACTTGGCCGTTCCTGGGGGCGTCTGTTCTTGTCCTGCATCCAGGGAGCTTTGGCTCTTCTGTGCGTGTGTCCGTGCGTTTTAAGAGACCGTCCGGAGTCCATCCGCCCTTCGGTGTGTCCCTCCTGGGTCGTGGCCTCGGGCGTCACGTTTGTCCCTGTCACGTGGCTGTTGAAGGAAAAGTCCAGGGTGACGAGTGCCCAGGTGGGCTGCTGAGGGCAGACGCCCTCCCGTCTGGGAGCCGATGGAGAGACGCTCGCGCTGCCTCCGCGGCACGGGCCCGCCTGCCTGTGCCTGGCCCTGCCGCCTCCCGCCTCAGTGCCGTCGCTCATCTCTGTACTGACACGCTTTCTCCTCGTCCCTATCTCCTGTTTTCAGGTCATGACGTATTATGATTCATGGTTTTGTTTGTCTCTTTCTAAAAATAAAACAGTGGCGTTAGGGAGCCGGAAAAAAGACTATGAGGAAATGACCATTTTTCCCCTAATGGATGTCCAAAGTTATTACTAATATATTTTTCTCAAATCCTGTTCTGATCATTAAATATACTGAAGTTTCCTGACAGAAATTGATTCTCTGATGTACTTTTTTTTTTAGGTGACTGTCCTAGTGATGCAGGTAAGTAATGGTCTTAAATAAATCTGTTTGGTATAAATTCTGTCCATGTGTATAGATACTAACATGCACTCTCAGATTTGTGTTTTATACATTGTGTTAGTGAAAGTAGCTTAAGGAAACATAGCCACCAATTTAAGATTTAACTTTTTATCTTTTAAAAGAATGCATTTCAGGAATCTTTTTCTTGAGTATAAATTATATTTCCAATAATCAAATTCTGGTTTTACTATTTTCTAACGTATAAAGCACTTTCAGATTAAACAGAGTAAATTTAATTGTCTTAATAGTTTGGGTTTATTGTTTACTGATTAAATCTTTATCAAAATGAACAAAACTTTATTCAGATTATAAAAATGATATGGAAAAGAGCCAAAATAAAAAAAAAAACTTTAAAAATGCAGAAAAATATGAAGAAAATGAAAAGCATTGTTAATCCCAGTGCTCATAACTAGGGTGAATGTCCTTTTAGACCCCACCTATGCTATGCAATTGTCAGATACGTTACCCACCCCTCTCCTTGCCTGGAGAAGCCCATGGACAGAGGAGCCTGGCGGGCGACCGTGCATGGGGTGACAGGGAGGCGACACGACAGCACAGCGCGCTGTTGATTACTCGCGTGTTAACACGGTGACCGTTTCACATGAGCATGTGACACGGGGCCAAACCGCAGCGCCCCGAGCTTCCTGGTGTCTGTCCCTGCGGTGAGCAGCGGCGGCGGTGGTGGCTGAGCACCTCGACACGTGCGTGTTTACACGTGTGTGCCGGCGGCTGAGCACCTCGACACGGGCGTGTTTACACGTGTGTGCCGGCGGCTGAGCACCTCGACACGGGCGTGTTTACACGTGTGTGCCGGTGGCTGAGCACCTCGACACGGGCGTGTTTACACGTGTGTGCCCGCTTCTGTCCTCGGGCTGTATTTTCCTTTCAGTTAAATTGCTGACTTGACAGACCTACCTGTTGAATTCTGTTTCCTCGAGAAGTTGACCCAGTTTGTATTTCGAGGCCGCCCATGTCCCCACACCTCCCCCAAATTTAGATACCAAGGGTCTGTTTTAATTTCATCAAAATGATGAGAAAATTTTCATTCATATTTGTCATTGTTTTGATGGCTGTCTCTTCATGTTTACTTTCTTTTTTTTTTTCCCTTGGCAAACTTGCTGGTGGGCCGGCCGTCCGTCCAGAAGGAGACGCTGGCGCTCCCGGCCAGGAGAAGAGCGAGGCGCCCGAGAGCCCCGAGCCGCCCGGCGAGCGCCCGGCGGCGGTCAGGTCTGTGCGCCCGGTCCCGCCCCTGCCTCTCCGTGCTGCCCCAGCTCGTGTGCTGCTGGAGCTCAACAGTGAGCAAGTGTTTGTTCAGAGAAAGCAAAGCCCGCTTAATCTTCTCGAACCCGAGGTGCCCTTGACTCCTGTAGAGCATCTCAGAGGTTGAGGGAGGTCCGTCCTTGTGCCTGGATTTTGTCTCGGATTTGATTCCTGGTCGTTACATTTACCACTCTTTACCTTAACGAGATTAAGAGGTGGGTGCTTCTAGACTTGTCAGGTTAGTGGGACGGCCTTAGTGTTCAGCAGACCGTGTGCTAACTGGCAGGTTGGAGGTGGCCTGGAAGTTAGCATCAGCCTGGGTGTTCTGTCCACTGGGAGATGCACAAGTGTCCTGTGTCTCTTTTTAGGAGGATACCTCGGCCTGGGAGCGCACGGCCCGCGCCTCCCCGGGTTCGACGGCAGGAGAGTGTGGAGGCGCTGACCACGGACAGGTGGGCCCCCGGGCAGCCATGTTGCTGTCTGGGCACCAGGAGTGGGGGAGGGGCTTCCCCAGCATGGGTGGGCTGGCAGGGGTGGCGCACAGGCTGAGGAGGTAGCGCAGCACCTGGGGGGGCCCCAACCTCTAAGCACAGGCCAGACCGCCTCCCCCTGGGGGTTCGTGCTCTGCAATCACGTCTTTGCCACTACGGGGAAAGTGTATGCCTTCCGTCTCTAGATAAGAGGATTTTCTGAGCATAAAGACGGTCGGGGAAAATGGGATAGAAGAATGTAAAGGCTTCATCGCACAAAAATTAGCGACAAAGGACAGAAAGTCGCGAGCAGCATAGAGACAGGCCACACGCAGGGCTTCATAAACATTACGGTTTCCCTGTGGATCCAGTGTGGACACGGTGCACAGCATCAGCGTGAGGGAGCAGGAGGAGAGCGGGCTGGTCGGAGCGGGCTTCAACCAGAGGGAGGCAGGGCCAGGCGGCGTGGGTGTGTCTTCTGAGCCTTGTTGCCCAGGAAGCGAAGGGATGAGGCAGCAGGTGGTGGTGGGAAGGCCTGAGAAGTCAGAGCTCCTGTTTTTAAGGTGAGACGAGCGGCACGCTTCTCGGGTGGTGGGGATGGCCCAGCCGGGAGGGGAGATGGGAGGCGCGGG
>SJYC01063716.1:0-12104 GCA_006408675.1 Madoqua kirkii
GGAGCTGGTGCCTTCTAGGTCCCAGTCGCCGCCCCTTCGGGACGCACAGCCAGTGGTTGTTTCAGTGGTGAAATAACTTCTCTGTTAGGGTATGATTCTGCTACATTTATAGTTTTCTTTTGCTTTCGATCTTTAGGCTTTAAAATTTTTGATTTAATTTGGTTTCATTAATGTAAAATAGTCACATGGTTCCAAGGTCAAAGGTGCCAAACAAGGTATATTCAAATAATTTTTCATATGGTATTTATCTCATGAGTAATCCTTTTTTAAAATAATAATAAAGAGTTGACGGCTCTTTCCGCAACATAAAAAATATTAGTCTACAACAGGCTGAAAGAGTTGTTTTGCTCTTTTATCTTGTAAAGAGCATTTGAAGCTGTTTCAGTATAGAAAGAGAAAGAATCTTAGCATTCCTCCTCACCCCATCTGCACTTAGAGTAAACTGGCTCCTTCGGGCAGAGACCTGCTTTAACATTAAACCACTGATTTCCAACAGGAGGACTTGTCAAAAAAATTCTGGAGACTAAGAAAGATTATGAGAAGTCGCAGCAGCCAGCCAGACCTGGAGAGAAGGTAAGGAAATGCCTCCTGTAGACCCTGGCATCTGGCCTCCGTTTCTCACATGGCTTTCAAAGACTAGGCGCACCCTTCAGATCCTGTGATTATCAGTGACTAAGTGGACGGACGTGTTTACCAGCCTCCCCCCACGGCCCCCCGTTGGCAGGAGAGACGGCGCGGGGCTCTGGGGGCCTGACGTTGCTCTCCTGCACCCACGTCGAGTCCCGTCCCCGGCGGGGTGGAGGCCTCCCCCAGCCTGCGCTGACCCCGTGCTAACCCCTTCCTGCCTGGCCCGCCCCTACTCCCTGCACCGTGGGGGCAGGCAGGCTGTCCATCCGCGAGACCCCAGCTGGTGACAGAGTGGAAGTCTGGGGAGTTTTCGGATCTGCCTGGAGCACGCGTGCCGTCTGTGTCTGGTCTCCCGGCTGCCTCCCTTCCAGGTGTGTGGCTTGGCTCTGTTAGCACCCTCACCGCCCTCGCACCAGCCCCTGCCCTGGGGCGTGGACGCGAGGTGAATACCTGCAGGCCACGTGGTGAGCCTCAGATGCCAAGAGCTTTCCGTCCTAGCGCCTTAAAAAAATAAGAATAAAGCTTCCCTTCTTGGTTTTTAAACCTAAGTTTCCGGGTTTCTTAGCTTTCTCAGGAGCCAACAGTCCGTAAGTTCATATGCAGACACGCACGTAGCCGCTTCTCTTTCCTTCTAGTTGGAGTAGCGGTTATTTATTTTAGATAATTCTGCTTAATATGTCCTGGTTTGTCACGAAGATCTGGCCTGAAGCAGCTGCAAGGAGACCCGTAGGGCTGAAAACCCCCGTTAGAAGGAGCCCCGCGCACCAGCAACTGGAGGAGAGCGCGGCCGCCCGCTCTTCTCAAAGGGGAGAAGCCCTTTCTGCCATCCGTGGTCTGTGGCTGTGGGATTTCACTGTGGTGGCGTCCTGCTCATGAGCCTGGAGAGTTGTCTGCTGTCCCTGGATTTGTGCAGACCTGTTGGAAACTCCAGTGTGTGCCTCAGGCTGTTACTGTAGGTAACCTTTGAGGCTTCAGTTGGTTTAAATTTTATAGCTCTTTGTTTTCATGCAAAGCACACTAGGCCTGTGTTTCAGTTTCCTTGGAAAGTAAATTTCAGATGGGTAGATCTCCTGCCTTCAGAAGATAAAAGGGAAAAAAAATTCCCTTGTTCGGTGAACATTCGCTGCTGTGAAAAGTATACTTAGCATTTTTAAAGTTGGGGGTAATGCGTATTATAGTCTGGTGGGAAAACCCAGCGAGTTTCTCTGCTTTTTCTTCTTTGGTATGTTATAGACGTCACATTTAAATTAATTTAACTTGTGGGTCTTCTAAAATATCTTAATTAGACTTTATAAAGGTAAATGAAGATGTGTAGGAGGAGTTGAAGCCCTTCCTGGGCCTGCTTCAGTCCGGCTCCCACTGGGCACCCGCTTGGATGGACCCGTGTGATGCCTCCCTCCTGTGGGCGTGTAGCCTCGTCTTGCTGCCTGAAGCTTTCTTCAGACAGCATGGCGTTTCCGAGACCCTGCCCATTCTGATGCCTGTAGGTCTAGTTTTTTTCATTTTGATTGGTGAGTGCTGTTCCAGTGTTGGTTAGTGATCAGCCCTTTCACTGACGGGCACTTCGGGCTCTCCAGCCTTCCGCTGTTGTGCAGGGCGCTTCCGTGGGCTCCTTAGTGTGTGTCCCGGCACACAAGAGCCGGTGTCGCTCTCCAGCAGTAACCAGCAGATGCTTTCTGTAAAAGGCCAGACAGTAAATACTTGAGGCTGGAGAGCCACATGGTGTCCGCCGCAGCTTCTCAGCTCTGCTGGTGCCTCCACAAGCAGCTGTTGCGTAGACAGCGGTACGTGAAGGCGTGTCTGCGTCCCGATAAAGCTTTGTCACAGCAGCAGGACCTGGCCGCGGCCTGTGGTTTGCACCCCCGCGCCCGCTCTTGAAGCGGTGCCGGCACACGGGCGGGGCTTCAGTCTCACCAGGCTCCGTGGCGGCTGGGCTGGCTTGCTCTGTCAGTGGGATGATGGTCCCTGATTTCACACGTCTCTGCAGCCGGAGCTGATAACGAACATGCCCACGGCCCTCGGAAGTGGCCGGTGTCCTCCGTCGCCTGTCTCCTCCCTCCACCCTGCCATCCCCAGCAGCCGTTCCCCTCCTTCTGTGGCTGTGGTTTAGCTTGGTTTCCCGGGGTCGCATGTGAGTGGGCTCACTTGGTGCACACTCTCTGTTGGGTCTGGCTCCGTTTGCTGGCCATGATCACCTCGTAGCATATCCCCGTCGCAGTGCGCCTCAGCAGGGCCCTTCTGTCAGCACCGTGTGGATGTCCCGCCGCGTGTTTACCCTGTTATCAGCTGGGGAGCATTTGGGCTTCTTCTAGTTCGGGATAATTCCAGATGAAGCTGCTGTGAACAAGTCTGTGTGCACAAGCACTTTCGTCCAACTGGGTAAACACTTGGGAAGGGACTGCTGGGTCGTATGTTCAGCTTTTAAAAAAACTGCCGGGCAGTTTTCCAGAGTGGTTGCACCACGTACCTCTGACCGGCATTTGAGTTCCAGTTCCTCCACGTCCTCATCAACACTTGGTACGGTCAGTTTTTAAAAATGTCTTGTGGTTTTGATTTGCATTTTCTTAGTTGCTAATGATGTTAAATATCTTTTCTTCACTTATTTTCCATTCTTATATCTTCTTTGGTGAAGTGTCTACATGGTTTTTTGCCCCTTTGAAAGTTAGACTGGCTGCATTCTTACTGTTGAGTTCTGGAAACCCTTCATATATCCTGGACTTAGACTCTTATCAGATACGGTGCATAAATGTTCTCTTCTAGTCCCAGGCTTGTCTTTTCCTTCCCTTAAAAGTGTCTTTCGAACAGCAGAAGTTTAAAGTTTAAAGCAGTTGAACGTTGGTGTTGTAGCCAAGAAGTCTTGCCAAACCCTCGGTCACAGAGGTTTCTTCTGTTTTCTGGAGATTTCACGGTTTGGGCTTTCTGTTTTGAGTTGATTTCTGCATAGAAGGCAAGGTATGGGTTGACGCGTGTTTGCTTTCGCATGTGGCAGCCAGATGCCCCAGCATCACGTGTCGGTTGCCATACTCCGCAGTGTCTCTTGGCCGATCGGAGGGATGTGCAGTTGCGCCGTTTTGCTTCTTTGGCATTAATGTGAATTCACGCCCCGCTGCCTCCTCGGTGCCAGGGGCACTCTGCGCTCACCGCCATGGTCCTCACAGCAGCCCTCTGACGCTGGTTCAGTCACTCCATTGCCAGGTCCTTCTCTTCCCGCTGTTTTCTTAGTATCGGAGCCATTGAGTTGCTAGCTTCTCTGTTCCCTCACACTCATCCTTTAGCCTATTTAATGGAAAAGCGCACACCACTCCAGCTTTCATCATCCTGGGCAGATCTTCGTTGCTAAGGGGTCTATGAAGTGACATCTTACTTCCACGCATCCCTGTGCTTAGCTAGCAATGAGAGGTTCCGTCATAGAGACCAAAACTTGCTGGCTTTTCTCACTGCCTGGGATGGGCAGGCAAGGATGGTTTTGCAAGGCACTTGGATTAAGTGGTGGAGGCCGCCTGCCTGGCTGAGGGCTGAGGGTTTTGGAACTGGCACGTCTACCACATGTGGGCTGCTCACAGGGCAGGAAGTGTTGCTGTTAAGAAGAGAGATCAGTGCAACTCTACCTCAGTTAACAAAGAAACCAAAAACCCCACTAAAAAAGAAAAAAGAAAAAAGAAGGGTGAGCAGGCTCACGAGCCAGCCAGCAGTCCCTTCCACAGTTTCTCCAGGAAATCGCTTATTTCATGCCCACTTTACAAAGTCATGGCAAAAAGATGCTTCAGGATACTTTGTGATTTGAAAAATAGGTCTATAGTTAGAGTTCTCTTTCTTTCCAAAAATTTGTTTTTTTTTTCCTTGAAAAGACTTTGAAAAAACTATTGAAAGGGACACCGTGTAGCAAAGCATGGGCTTTGGGTTCTGTAGATACTGACTTCTGTTTTCCTTTCATTGATTTCTGCTCTATTCTTCCTCTTAATTTCTTCGGGTGTTTACTTTTTCTAGCCTCTTGAGTGAAAGACACTTAACTCATTTGTTTTTAGTCATCATCATTTTCAACAAATATATTTAAGACTATACATCTCCCTTTAAGCATGTTTTATCCTTAAATTTAAAAATTTTAAATACTAAAAACTCCTTGAATTTTAGTGTGAAGTAGTGGTTGTTATTTCTTCTTTAGCACATGAGCTATTTGGGAGTTTGGTTTTTAGCTTTTAACATAGAAGGTTTTTTAAGTTCCACTCCCCTCCCCCAATATCTAGTACGATCGTGTGATCAAAGAACGTGGTCTCTGTGATGCTGGTTCTTTGGAGTGGAGACTTTCTCTGTGGCCTAGTTTGTGGTCAGTTATTATAAATGCTGCTTTCAAGGCTGCAGAGCGTGTCTTCTTTTCCTCTTTGGGGTTGGTCCACACGTCAGTGTACACCATGGATTTCACGGAGAGGCGACTGAAAGACTGCCTATTTGTAGGCCATATCTACCTGTGGTCACTCCTGATTTATATGTATTAATCATAATATTAATTATTTATCTTCTCTAGCTCACTCAGAAATTCAAATCTTGTTTTCTCTTCTCTCACATAGCTTGTAGTGTGCCCTGAGTTTTGGCACTTTGTGCCTTTTTGGAGGGAGCGCTTTTTTCCAGTGCTAAGGAAATACATATTTGTAATCTGGGCATCTCTCCAGCCTGTCTTTGAAGTTGTGTTGGAAGAAAAGCCCTTTCTTATTGTGCTAATGGACTTGAGGAATACATTATGGAATAAATATGTGAGTCAGATTGCTTTGAGCATTTTTCTCCTCATCCGGACTTACTCGCTCTCTTTTCAAGAGGAAATATAAACTTTGTTAATAGGAAGATATTAGCTCATGCCAAGCATTTTGTGTCCTTCAGATTCATGAAGTTTTTGAAAAAGCAACCAGAAAAGCGGTTTTACTGCAGTGGCTCTTATGCTTTAAGAATGCTTGCTTTCAAGCTCTATAGGTGGAGGTGCTCTGGAGCAGCAGCGGCGGTGTCAGAGACGGCGTGCTCGCTGTGCAGCGCTGTCTGAGGTTTTCTCACTCCTGATTCCTCAGTCTCCGGTTAGACAGTCTTCTCTCGGGCGCTGTTTTTTTTTTCCCCCATTTTATATCTGTCCTGTGAGTGCACACTTGAGCTGCTTTTTCTTGTCATTCAAATTCTTTATTTTGAAGTAGGCTCCGAGTCTCCTTCTCTCTGTGGGTTTCCTTCTCTTCGTTTATTTTAAGCTTTGGTGGGCTTGCTGTCTTCATCTTCTTGGTCGCATGAACTGCGTGTTGTACCGGGGCTGCTGGAAGCCGTCCGTCTGCACTGACTGGAACCCGAGCGTGTGCCGAGCCGGACTCCCGGACGCTGTCTTGCTGCCCTCCTGAAGGAGAGCAGTCACAAGGCCCGTGCAGCTCCCCCCGTCAGCACAGACTGTGGGCGCCTGTCTCGAGGAAGCCCTTGTCTGGGAATCTGAGAATCTCTTGTATATGAAATGGCTCTTGATGGATAAAATGACTGAATCACAAGCGTTATGTTTTAACAATGATAAACAGAATCTAGCTAACCGTAATTCCCTAAACTCTTCTACAGAAGCCAGGGGTTAGGGTCACATTCTCTTTTACTTTGGTGACCTGAACAGATGCGAAATAGTTAGTTCTTATTTTGGTGGCTAGATGGTGCAATTTCACTACAAATTCCATAACCCTGTTAGAAAAATGCTGTTCTTCATCCTCGCTTAACTGAAGTTCTGCACCTGATAAACGTGTTTTTCGTTTGCAAGTTTATGGTCCTAGTCTTCTTGGCTGTTCTTGTACTGGGAATATTGTTCCCATTTAAATTGCTGGGATAGAAATAAAAGGGACATGCGCTGCAGTATGTCTAGACTGATGAGACTTTTAGTAGCTGAACTGGGAAACCACTGAAATTAATTTTAATCATGAAGAGTTATAGGGTTTTTGTGTTTATTTATTTAGAAATAAGCTGATAGTTTTATGTTTTCTAATACACAGGCTGGAGATTGTGGGTTTTGGATATAAAATTGAATTGTCACCACAAAATCATCAACAGTATTGCTTCAGAATATTTGCAGATATATGCCTCGGTTATATTATAGACCACAAAAATGATTTGTTGTTGTTCCGTGGCTAGGTCATGTCCGACTCTTCACAAGCCCGCGAGCTGCAGCGGCCAGGCTTCCCCGTCCTTCACCCCTCCTGGAGTTCCCTCCTCCTCCCTCGGCGGCCCACTGGTCCCTGCGGCACAGCACAGGGCAGCCTTGCGGGCGGGAGTCTCTGCGGGCCTGGGGCCGACAGAGGCAGAGAGCCGCGCTCCCGCCAGCTTGTCCTGTGATCTCAGCACTGCGCTCAGAGCCCCGCCCAGGACCACTGACCGTGTACACTGGGCCCTCTGCCCCCGTGGGTTCCGAGCCCCGGGATCCAGCCAGCCTCAGACAGAAGCTATCTGGAGGGAAAAATGATTCCAGAAAGTTCCAAGCAGCGAAACTTAAATCTGCAGCGCTGGCAGCTGTTTATGCGGCATTCACACTGTATTCAAGGGCTTCCCTGGGGGCTCGGATGGTAAAGCGTTTGCCTGCAGCGGGGGTGACCTGGGCTCAACCCGTGGGTCGGGAGGATCCCCTGGAGGAGGGAATGGCGACCCACTCCAGTGTTCTTGTCTGGAAAATCCCATGGATGGAGGAGGCTGGTAGGCTACAGTCCATGGGGTTGCAAAGAGTCGGACACAAACGAGCAACTTCACTTGCCTTCTTTCTAAGGTCATCTGAAATATGATGTCTCTTCTGCCAAAACCATGACATGCTTTTTGAAGAAAATAAACAACCCGGGTCAGTAAAATTTAAGTCCTTTATTCCTCTGAATGGGATTTAGGAGTAAATAATATAATACAGGATAAGCCTGGACCATGGAATAGCCTGTATTTGGTATTATAAATACCGTATTTATAATTTGGTATTATAAATAATCTAGAGGTGATTTAAAGTATATGAGGGGATGTGCTAGGTTATGCAAATACTTTGACATTTTATATAAGGGACTTGAGCATCCAAAGACTTTGAAGTGTGCATGGGGGCCCAGAACCCATCCCCAAATGCCTGGGGAGTCCGCACTGCCGAGGGACTTGGGGTTGGGCGACTGCGTCCTCGGCCGAGGTCTCCCGCCCCAGGCCCCGGTGCCAGCTCTCCCTCCCGTCCTGGGCGGAGGGTTCAGAGGCGCAGAGCTTGTACGGCCTGGGGGCCCCTCCCGGCTTCACCAGAAGCCGCTCGCCCTGCAGGGACAGGGCCCGTGCTGCGTGCGTGGCGCGGAGTTGCTTGTTCCCTCTAGAGCCGTGTGAATCCCGAGGTCCTGTAATCACTCATCTTCCCTTGAAACAGAGAGGTGTATTTCCCGGCAGCTATTCTTATTCTTCGTTATTTTTCTCCTCTCTAAACCGTGTGCTTACTGTTTTAGGTGAGATGCTTTTAATTTTCTGGTCCCATCTCTTTGTCGTTCCTTCTGACTTGAAAACAAAGCAGCTCCCAGGGAAGCGCTGTTGTTGGAGGAACCAGACCTGGATGCGCGGGTTAGGTTTTTTTGAGTGTTTAATGTAATCCGGAGGAATGGCTGTCTGGAGGAGACTGAGACAGAGAATGGCCCAAGGGTCCGGGTCACGGGGATATCTTAGAGTCAAGGAAAACTAAAAAGGCTTGGCATTGAAACGCTTCGATTTCTTTCTTCATAGCAGCAGTATGCGTACAGTTTTTCATGTTGCAGCACTATCAAGGTTTTGTGATCAAAGTCTCCAGCACATTCCTTCTGGCTGAAGACCCCCCCGCCCCCACAGGTGGAACTCTGTGATGAATGATGAAGCCTTCCCATCTTCCTGTTGTTGCAGAGGCCAGGACGGATGGCCTCTTAGTGGAGGGCTTGTGTTTTGTCAGGGTTTCGCTCTGCATAAGCTATAAATTTCAGAGAGTATGCTTAAATCCCTTACAGAGAGAAAAGATGCTAAAGCAGCAATGTGTTTATTTTAGACATTGCTATTTATAAATTATTTACAAATAAAAGACACTGTGTCTTAATACTCTTTCAGGTCTACTCCATACGTGTTATGAAAGGTTTGTTTGGTAGGTTTGGGTCCTCAGGAGCAATTTCCACATATTAATAGTTTGGGAATGGTTGGGTTTCTCATAGTTTTAAAAAGCCTGATTGTGCTACAAGCAGGGTCATTTGCAGTGAAAAGTGATGGACGATTATATTGTAATAGTAACAATTGAGCAAAGCAAAGCAAGTGCTTTTAAACAATTTTAAAAGCTACCTGTGAAGAAAAGCAGATTCAGAAGCAGGTCAACTGGTTAAGGTTGTGAGGGGCGCTTTTGAGAACTTTCAGATGCTGCAGAGACCGACGGGGGCGTGCCGTGTGAGAAAGGAGCGTGTCGAGGTCCTCCCACTCGGGACCCCTGCCCCACCCCTGCACTCGTACCTGGTGAGTCTTGGCTTCACCTTTAGCCCCCAGAAGGGTGGAGCCGGCTCGGGTTCCGGGGAAGGAAGGCCCTCTGCGAAGCTCGTCCTGGAAGTGGCTATGATCACCAGGCCTCAGAGCTGGCGGCCTTCTGCTCGCGTGCCTGCATGGGGCCACAGTGAGTGCCACCAGACCCTTGCACTCGGAGAAAAGTTGCATGTAAGGAACAAAGAAATTCTGTACTCTGAGAACAGACTGCAGGTATCACCCCCAGATACGTCCCTGGACAGTTTCTCTGAACACGGCCATTCTCCATCCCTGCGGCAGGGCCGCCCCACCCCCCAGGAGGTGAGCACGTGGCCATCCTGGGTGGGCACCGTCCAGAAGCAGGCCTGCTCTTCTTGCCGCGTCCCGTCGCGAGGCGCGTGTTCTCACCTGTCCCGTTTCGGCTGCTGCGCCTGTGGGTCTCTTCCCCACTCCCCCGTTACTCCCTGTAATTAATGCCGCATGGCGGGGAAGCACTTCCAAGCCCCGCAGGCACCCCATTCTCCACTGATTTCCAGTGTGATTCTCTATGTCACTGCGGGCTCACCTCGGTCCCCAAGTTTATTCTGTCATTATTTTCACACTCAAGCTGCCTCTGATTTGAGGCACAGTGGGGCTCCTGCAGACGGGCCCCTGGGCCCCTTCACTCTGCCCGTGTCGCTCCTGGAGCCCTGCCTTACTCCCTGGCCCACCGGGACGTCCTAGGCTTCTCCTGCGCTGTCCCCGCCCTGGTGGGAGCCGTTTCCTCCTGGTTCCTTTCAGTGGAGGATGGTGTTTAGAAACCACCGTCGGTTCCCTAGCGGTGCTCACTACTTTTCAAGTGTTTCTTCTCTTAGGCCCTCTCATTGGTCAGAGCTACAGATGAGAAGTGTGTGTGTGTTAATGTGTACACACACGGCAGGGTTTAGTCCTCGTGTGTGAGTGTGTGTGTGAGTGTGTGTGTGAGTGTGTGTGTGTGTGTGTGTGTGTGTGCACACGCGCCAGTCTTTCCCTGTGTTTTCATTTCCCTTCTCCAACAGTGTGAAACGTGGCTCTCATTGTCCTTCACAGATGAATCTATTACACGAATCCCCCTTGCATGTGACCCGCCTCCCATTGCTGCTGTTACCCCCGGGCTATGTGGCTTCACCCACCTTGGGCGCCAGTGACCGTCACTGGAACACCAGGGTGGCCACTCCCCTGTGGATGAGCTCCCGGTCACCCCTGGACTAGACCGTCTCCCTGCGTGGGTGCCTTCTCTGCACAGTCAGTTCTGGTTATTAATTTCTTTTAAATTATCAAGCTTATTGCAAAGAAGCTTTTGGTAGAATTCGTTTAAACCTCTGCTTTATTTGTAGTTTAGTTTTGTTCTTTTTTTAAAATTAATAATACTGCTTGCTTGTGCTTTTCTGTTTTGTCGGAAATTTGTCTGTCAGTCTCTTAAAACACCAGCTTGTTTCTTTGTTCTTTTCACTGAGCTCTCCAGTTTTATTCCTGCCTTCTGTTTTTTGGGTTTATTCTGTTGTTGTTTTAAATTAAGTCAGACCCTTGTAACCCTTGTTTTTGTTGTCATTCAGTCACTCAGTCGTGTCTGACTCTTTGCCACCCCATGGACTGCAGCACGCCAGGCCTCCCTGTCCATCACCAACTCCCGGAGCTGGCTAAACTCATGTCCATTGAGTCGGTGATGCCATCCAAACATTTCATCCTCTGTCGCTCCGTTCTCCTCCTGCCTTCAATCTTTCCCAGCATCAGGGTCTTTTCCAATGTGTTGGCTCTTCACATCAGGTGGACAAAGTATTCCTTCCAAAGAATATTCAGGGTTGATTTCTTTCAGGATTGACTGGTTTGATCTCCTTGCATTCCAAGGGACTCTTTAAGAGTCTTCGCCAGCACCACAGTTTGAAGGGATCAATTCTTCAGTGCTCAGCCTTTTTTTATTGTCCAGCTGTCACATCCACACATGACTACTGGGAAAACCATAGCTTTGTCTATACGGACCTTTGTAGGCAAAGTGATGTCTCTGCTTCTTATTACACTGTCTAGGTTTGACATTGCTTTTCTTCCAAGGAGCAAACATCTTTTAATTTCATGACTGCAGTCTCTGTACACAGTGATTTTGGAGCCCAAGAAAATAAAGTCTGTCCCTGTTTCCACTGTTTCCCCATCTCTTTGCCATGAAGTGATGCCTTGCTCAAGGAACTGGATGCCTTGATCTTAGTTTTTTGAATGTTGAGTTTTAAGCCAGCTTTTTCACTCTCCTCTTTCACCTTCATCAAGAGGCTCTTTAATTCCTCTTTGCTTTCTGCCATAAAAGTGGTGTCATTTGCATATCTGACGTTATTGATATTTCTCCCCACAATCTTGATTCCAGCTTGTGCTTCACCCAACCTGGCATTGCACGTGATGTACTCTGCATATTAGTTAAATAAGCAGGCTGACACTATATAGCCTACATGTACTCTTTTCCCAATTTGGAATCAGTCTGTTGTTCCATGTCTGGTTCTAACTGTAGCTTCTTGACCTTGACCTTAATTCCCACAGTTACTGGTTTTTACTTAGCTTCTTTTTAACCTTAATGTTAACTTGTTTCATGATAAGTTATCTGGTTTTAAAAGTCAGTGTTCATTCATTGATCAGCCGCTTAATTCATCCAGTGCCATATCTTGGCCACTGCTCTAGGTGTCTCATCAGAAATGGATACAGTTCAGTTCAGTTCAGTTCAGTCGCTCAGTCGTGTCCGACTCTTCACGACCCCATGAATTGCAGCACGCCAGGCCTCCCTGTCCATCACAATCTCCCGGAGTTCACTCAGACTCACGTTCATCGAGTGAGTGATGCCATCCAGCCATCTCATCCTCTGTTGTCCCCTTCTCCTCCTGCCCCCAGTCCCTCCCAGCATCAGAGTCTTTTCCAATGAGTCAACTCTTCACATGAGGTGGCCAAAGTACTAGAGTTTCAGCTTTAGCATCATTCCTTCCAAAGAACTCCCAGGGCTGATCTCCTTTAGAATG
>SJYC01063719.1:0-46361 GCA_006408675.1 Madoqua kirkii
AATAAGAAGAGTTATTTTTGTTAACATCTGTGTACAAATTATTATTAGCACTCCTAATCCAAGAGCTTAATCATTGGCATGATACCTGTATCACCACCAGATGCAAGCTTTCTGAAACTAACAGTAAATAAATGATTTTGAATAATTTTAAAAAGAAACAAAAATGTAAACATTTTGTCCCCCAAAGCTATCTCATTGGTTCAAAGCTAGCCCATTTATAAATGAATATTTTAAAAATGTGCCATTGTGTTTCTAAATTACAGTTTTCCTTTCATATAAAGCAAAAATAGACATCCGTGAATAGTAGTTGTTATGAAAACAGAATTTTAGAGGATGTACCAACATAACTAGAAAAAAATACAGAAAGATTTTCAAACAAATTCAGTCCTCAAGACAAGAAACTAACTTTTGTTAAAAATGGAAACCTACCACCAGCCACATCTGCCAATGAAATATTTTGTAGACAGGCTTGAGATAAAATAGATGGTGAAGACACATTGAACTGGTAACGGTATAGTGAATTAAGAATATAGAAACTGTGTGGAGTTGGCCCACAATTTTTCTTGCTCTCTATTTAATTTCTACTAGTAGAATCAAAGGATATGTTATAGATAGGAAGGCTTTCTTTCCCTTATATCAGTCTCAAAAATTTAGATTTGGGGTTGGGCGGCCGCTTTGAACTGGTAACTTTACAACCCCTAGGACACCTCCAGCGATGAAGCAGGGGACTTCTACCTTGGGTTTTTCCCTTGCTTCTTGAAGTCAATAGCTTGTGAATGACATCCATCCAAGCGAGAAACCATTAGGTTGCCACGGACATGACTGTGCAAGGGGAACACAAGCTGGCAAGCAATGGTGTGGTTTTCTGGACTCTTGTTTTTCTGATAAAGGAACCCTGAGGACCAATCAGTTTTTGCAGGCCTAAAACCATGGCCTGGGGACCAATAACACTCAGGGATGTGGTCATAGAGTTCTTTCCACATGAATGGTAATTTCTTAACCCTCTTCAAAAGAAATTGTATTGCAATGTGATATGGAGAATTATAGTAACTTGGTCTCAACTGGCCATTTCATTTCTAAGCCAGACATCATTGTGTTATTGGAGGAAGGAAGAGACCCTTGGATGGTTGTGAAGGAAGAAACAAGAAGCTGGAGTACAGATTTGGATTAAAGTTATAAAATAATCAGCAATAGAAAAATGTTTGTGTCTGGGAAACATTCATCTCTTTTTCTGTATCAGATCATTCACAGTGGTAAGAAACCCTATGAATGTGGGAAGGCTTTTTGTTGTGCCTCAAACCTTGCTCAACACAGAAGAGTTCATATTGGAGTAAACTGCCAGGACTCCAAGATGGCATCAGTTGTACCATTTAAAGAAAAGAAACACCTGGATGTCAAATTAAGGGAACTGTCAAGCTGGATACTAATGAAAGATTTCATCCTTAAAGGCATTGCTGGAGCATTTCAGAGAAGTTATTGCCAGTATTACAAGTTAAACACGAGAAAGGGAGCGTTCCCGGGCTTTCTATGGTGCTGGCAGCTTGCATGTTTTTCAACTGTTTGGCGTTCTTACAAGGAACTTAAACAAGAGCAGCCAAGTGAGTACCACTGAAGAGGGCACATTCTGCATTCTTTGCTGGGCACCCCTGAATCCTTTCATAGCCTAGTGGAGATATAACAGCCAATAAAAGATGACTTGTTAAAAGAAAATTTCTCTTAGCAACTTTCATATCAAGAAATATGAACTATGATCACCATTCTGTATATTATATCCTCATGAGTTAATTGTTTTATAATTGGAAATTTGTAGCTTTTGGCCTCCTTCACACATTTCAGCAACTGCCTCTGGCAGCCATTAGATTCTTCTCTGTTATCTGTGGCTTTGGTTTCATCTTTTTTTTTCTTTTTTCAAAGTCCATTTGTAAGTGAATATTGGTATATCTTTTTCTCTGTCTGACTTCACTTAGTATAATCCATGTTGTCACAAATGTCAGGATTTCCTTCTTTTCATTATTGAATAATATTCAGTTGTATACATGCCACATTAAAAAAAAACTCTCTTAATGATCTCTTGTTTCCATGTCTTGCCAGTTGTAAAAAATGCTTCTTTGAACACTGAAGTACAGATATATTTTCAAGATAGTGATTTTGTTTCCTTTGGGTAAATACCAAAGGAACTGTTGGGTTATATGATAGTTCTAGTTTTAATTTTTTGAGAAATCTTCATACTGTTTTTCTTAATATCTGCACTAGTTGACATTCCCTCCAGCAGTACGGGGCTTCCCTGGTGGCTCTTGGATGGTAAAGAATCTGACAGCTGTGTGGGAGACTTGGTTTCGATTCCCGGATCAGCAAGATCCCCTGGAGAAGGAAATGACAACCCACTCCAGTTTTCTTGCCTGGAGAATCCCATGACCAAAGGAACCTTGTGGGCTGCAGTCTGTGGGGTTGCAGAGAGATGGATATGACTGAGCAGTGAACACACACACACAAACATGTACCAGCAGAACCTAAAGGATCCCTTTTCTCCAGTTTTTTTTTTTTTTTTGGTAACAGCCATTCTTACAGATGTGAGGTGATATTTTATTGTAGTTTTGATTTGCATTTCCCTGATGATTGCACTCATCTCACACACTAGTAAAGTCATGCTCAAAATTCTCCAAGGCAGGCTTCAGCAATACGTGAACCGTGAACTTCCAGATGTTCAAGCTGGTTTTAGAAAAGGCAGAGGAACCAGACATCAAATTGCCAACATCCGCTGGATCATCAAAAAATCAAGAGAGTTCCAGAAAAAGATCTATTTCTGCTTTAATTTTTTTTTTTTTTTGGTAACAGCCATTCTTACAGATGTGAGGTGATATTTTATTGTAGTTTTGATTTGCATTTCCCTGATGATTGCACTCATCTCACACACTAGTAAAGTCATGCTCAAAATTCTCCAAGGCAGGCTTCAGCAATACGTGAACCGTGAACTTCCAGATGTTCAAGCTGGTTTTAGAAAAGGCAGAGGAACCAGACATCAAATTGCCAACATCCGCTGGATCATCAAAAAATCAAGAGAGTTCCAGAAAAAGATCTATTTCTGCTTTACTGACTATGCCAAAGCCTTTGACTGTGTGGATCACAATAAACTGTGGGAAATTCTGAAAGAAAAGGGAATACCAGACCACCTGACCTGCCTCTTGAGAAATCTGTATGCAGGTCAGGAAGCAACAGTTAGAACTGGACATGGAACAACAGACTGGTTCCAAATAGGAAAAGGAGTACATCAAGGCTGTATATTGTTACCCTACTTATTTAACTTCTATGCAAAGGACATCATGAGAAACGCTGGGCTGGAAGAAGCACAAGCTGGAATCAAGATGGCCGGGAGAAATATCAATAACCTCAGATATGCAGATGAGGCCTCGAGTGCTGCGGTTCATGGAGTCGCAAAGAGTCGGACACGACTGAGCAATTGAACTGAACTGACCTGATGATTAGTGATGCTGAGCACCTTTTCCTGTACCTGTTTGGCCATTTCTATGTCTTCTTTGGAAAAATGTCTAATCAGAGTCTCTCCTAATTTTTAATTGGGTTGTTTGCTTTTCTGTTAAGTTGTATAAGGGTTTTTAATAAATATATTGTAGATTATAAATAAATTTATACTCCAATAGAAAATAAAAGTGGAAAAAAGTTAGATTTAAAACACTGCAGATTTTCTTAAGTCATTATGGCTCTCATACTTCAAATAATTTTGAAGTTGTTTACATGATCAGTTTGTACTTCCTTGGGAGTAATGAATTTCATTTTGCTACCTCTTACTGTTGTAATGTGTTTTCCTGGGGGCTCAGATGGTAAAGAATCTGCCTGAAATGTGAGAGGCCCAGGTTTGATCCCTGGGTTGGGAAGATCCCCTGGAGAAGGGAATGGCAACCCACTCCAGTATTCTTGCCTGGACAGAGGAGTCTGGTGGGCTCTGGTCCACAGGATTGCAAGGAGTCGGACACAACTGAAACCACTTAGCATGCACTCACTGTTGTAATATGCTTTTTTTTCAAATTAATAAATTCATCATTGCCGTGAAAGAAAAGGTCCTCCCCTCAGAGTCTTGGCAATAAGTTTAGTGAACATTTTTCTCTCTATATATTTTATTATGACAAATAGTATAAAATTCAGCATTTTAGTATCCAATTAAGTTATATTTAGTACATTCACATTGATGTACAACTATCATTACTTGTTAATTTCAGAATATTTTCATCACCCCCAAAAGAAACTCCAGACCCATTCCACAGTCACTCCCCATTTCTCTCTTCCCATAAACTCTGACGACCACTAATCTGCTATGGATTTGCCCATTCTAGGTATTTCATATAAATGGAACCATGAAACATAGGGCTTTTTATGTTTGGCTTCTGTCATTACTTCTTAGACATTTGTTTTCTGTGTGCCATACTTTTTGTTTCTCAGTTTTTCCATTATCACCTTCTTTTGTGTTTAATTGATTATTTTAATGGTATACTGTTTTGTTTTCTTTCTTATTTTTCTATATTTTTAAATCATTTTCTTAGTGGTTGCCATGGGGATTAAAATTTATAACAATCTTGTTTGAATTGTTACCAACTTATTTTCAGTAGTACACAGAAACTCTACTATTATACAGCTTTATCCCAATTCATGTTTGCATTGTCATATGCCTCTACATTATGTATCTATTAACATAGATTTGTAATTATTGTTTTATGCATTTCTCTTTTACATTAAATTGGAAAGAAAAACAATAATATGCATTTCTTTTAAAAATTATATTACAAACCAAAAATAAAATACCACTAGATTTTATGTTTATCTATATAGGTGCTTTTGCCAGTGTTCTTATTTCTTCATATGGTTTTAAGGAACTATTTAGTGTTCCTTCATTTAAGCCTTAAAGAATCCCTTTTAACATCTCTAGGACTGCTCTTTAGGAATGGACTTTCATCTGGAAATGCTTTAATTTCTTCTTTATTTTTGAAGGAGTTTTTTTTGCCAGGTATAGGATTATGGTTAACAGGTTTTTGTTTTTCCCTTTCACCACTTTAAATAGATCTCACTGCCTCCTGGCCTCCATGATTTTGGATGAAGAAATTGGCTCTTAATCTTACTGAGGTTTCCTTATATAATGGCAAGTTGCTTCTGTCTTGATACCTTTAAGATATTCTCTCTTACTTTGTCATCTTACAGTTCGATAATAATATGTCTTTGTATGGACCTCTTTGAGTGTATGTTATTTGGAGTTCATTGAACTTCTTGAAAGAAGATTCATGTCTTTCATCAAATTTGTTAAGTTTTCAGCCATTATTTCTTAAAATATTCTTTTTCTTCTCTCCTTCTGACACTGCCATTTTGTGTATATGTTGGTATGCTTTATGGTACCCCATATGTCTTTAGGCTGTTCTTTTTCTTTATTTCTTTTAGTTTCTGCTTCTCAGAATGTAATTTAAATTGCGCCATCTTCAGGCTCACTGATTCTTCCTTCTACCTGTTCAAATCTGCTGTTGAACTTCCCAATTAGAGCAGCTGTTGTACTTTTCAGCACAATATTGTATGTATTGTTTAACTATTGTACAGCTCTAGAATTTCTATTCCTTTTTATAATTTTTATCCCTTTTTTGATATTCACTTCTGAATCATATATCATTCTCCTGATTTCTTTTAGTTTTTTTTTTGTTTTGTTTTGTGTTTCCTTTAGCTATTCAGTGGAAAAGTTATGACCAACCTAGACAGCATATTAAAAAGCAGAGACATTACTTTGCCAACAAAGTTCCATCTAGTCAAAGCTATGGTTTTTCCAGTAGTCATGTATAGATGTGAGAGTTGGACTATAAAGAAAGCTGAGCGCTGAAAAGTTGATGCTTTTGAACTGTGGTATTGGAGTAGACTCTTGAGAGAACCTTGGACAGCAAGGATATTCAGCCTATCCTAAAGGAAATCCTAAAGGAAATCAATCTTGGATATTCATTGGAAGGACTGATGTTGAAGCTGAAACTCCAATACTTTGGCCCCTGATGTGAAGAACTGACTCATTTGAAAAGACCCTGATTCTGGGAAAGGTTGAAGGCAGAGGAGAAGGGGATGACAGGGGATGAGACTGTTGGATGGCATCACTGACTCAATGGACTTGAGTTTGAATAAACTCCAGGAGTTGGTGATGGAAAGGGAGGCTTGGCGTGCTGTAGTCCATGGGTTCACAAAGAGTTGGACATGACAGAGTGACTGAACTGAACTGATAAGTAAAACAGTTAACTCACAATTACTGTATATTAATAACTCACAATTATTGTATATTAATAATATGTCTGGTATCTGTGTTTCCTCAGAGATGGTTTCTTTCAGTTTTTTTTTTTTCCTGTGGGCCATGCTTTCCTTTTTATTTGTATGCTTTTAATCCTGAACATTTTGAATATTGTGATATTGTGACTCTGGAAATAAAAATCTCCTTCCTCTCTTGGGATTGCTGTTATTGCTTTTGGCCGCAACCATCTCCTTAATGACTTTTCTAAGGCATTTTTGCAAAACAGAGTATCATGCAAGGTACTGTCATACACAGTCTTGAAGTCTGTGTTTCATTATCTCCACGGTCAGTAAGTGATCTAGAAGAGACTTCCTTCAAAGCTTGGATCCAGTAAGAAAAGAAATAAAAATATGTTCTCACCTTAAATTATTTTGACAGACACTTCCTGGGAAGCTGTGTTAGGTCAGTGGGTTGAAATAATCTCCAGCCTCTGAGCTAGTCCCCTGGAAGGGTACTAGCAGGCAGATGAGAACACGTCACAATTTTTGGAGGTCAGGGTCCCTATTGCCTAACTTGGCAACATCTAGCTACACCAAGAATTGGGCTTCTATTCCTATGGCTACCTGCTATATGGTAGACTGATGGGTAATAGAAGCTGCTATGCAAAACACTGAAATTCACAAAATTTATCAGCCTCTTTCTTCATCAAGCAGTCCTCTGAACACTACAAGTGTTTGCCTAGACTCTGGAGTTTCCTTGTAGTTGATTTTGCCAGCTTTTGTCAGCTAAATGGTTTTCTTCATGGAGGGATTGATTCCTGGATTTTCCTACTTGGCCATCTTCTGTGACATCACTCTGGGCCATGTTTTAAAATTCATTAGCTAATTTTCTCTTGGTGCATTTGGATCATTTACACTTAATGTAGGGCTTCCCAGGTGATACAAGTGGTAAAGATTCCATCTGCCACTGCAGGAGATGCAAGAGACACGGGTTCAATCCCTTGGTAGGGAAGATCCCCTGGTGTAGGAAATGGCAACCCATAGCAGTATTCTTGCCTGAAAAATTCTGTGGATAGAAGAGCCTGATGGGCTACTGTCTATGGGTTGCAAAGAATTTGACATGACTGAGCAACTGAGCATGCAGGCACAGTTAATGTAATTATTGATATAATTGGCTGTTTTGTTACTTGTTCTTTTCTCATTATATTGTTTCATTTTTCTTGTTTTTATGTTTGTTACTTGAATTAGTTAGAATTTCATTTAAACTAATCTTTAGAATTTTAAAATGTGTTTCTCTGTATATATTTTAAAATAGTTGTTCTATGCATTACATTATGTGCACAAAATTTATTGCAGTCTTACTGGTGTCAACATTTACTTCCATTTAGGTCCCTTTAAATGCCTTTGGTGGCTTAGATGGTAGAGAATCTGCCTGCAAAGTGGGAGATCCAGGTTTGATCCCTGGGTCAGGAAGATCCCTTGGAGAAGGGAATGGCAACCCACTCCAGTATTCTTGCCTGGAGAATTCCATGGACAGAGGAGCCTGAAGGCCTTCAGTCTGTGGGGTCACAAAGAGTCAGACACCACTGAGAGACTAACACTTTCACTTTCAGGTCCCTTTATACACCCTTTTATAATGTTGTTGTTCAGTTGCTCAGTCATGTTTGGCTGTTTGTGACCCATGGACTGCAGCAGGCCAGACTTCTCTGTTCTTCACCATCTCCCAGAGCTTGCTTAAACTCATGTCCATTGAGTCAGTGATGCCATCCAACCATCTCATCCTCTGTCGACCCCTTCTCCCTCTGCCTTCATTCTTTCCCAGCATCAGGTTCTTTTCTAATGAGTTGGCTGTTCACACCAGATGGCCAAAGTATTTCAGCTTTAGCTTCAGCATTAGTCCTTCTAGTGAATATTCAGGATTGATTTCCTTTATTGTTGACTGGTTTGATCTCCTTGCAGTCCAAGGGACTCTCAAGAGTCTTCTCCAACACCACAGCTCAAAAGCATCAGTTCTTTGGCATTCAGCCTTCTTTCTAGTCCAACTCTCACATCCGTACATGACCACTGGAAAAACCATAGCTTTAACTATGCAGACCTTTGTTGGGAAAGTAATGTCTCTGCTTTTTAACACACTATGTTTATGACAGCTGTCCTCAATATTTTCCTTCTTATACATTGAGTTCTGCATTACACTATGTTATAATTTTTACTTAAATTGCCTAACATAATCTGGAAAACGCAAGAGGAGAGGGTAGTCTGTTATGTCTACCCATATTTTTACTCTTTCTATATTTCATTCTTTCTTAATGCCATATATTCAGAGTTCCCTTCTTTTATCATTTCCCGTCTGTTTGAAGAGTTTCTCTTAGCTATTCTTTTTGAGTAGGTCTTCTGGAAATAAACTCTTACTTTTTTACATCCCCAAATTCCCTTCATCCCTGAAGGATATCATAACTGAGTATAGGATCTTGGGTTGACAGGGTTTCTATAAAACTAAAACTGTTCTAAAAAGTCTATTTTAAAAAAAGATACAAGAGATTGATATTAAACCAAAGAATTACTTTGAAAATTGTTTACTGGAGAGTAATGCTTAAATATTTATTCCATCTTTCCTATAGGAACTGTATTTCAGGGCCACTGAAAGGGAAAGCCCTATTTTAAAAAATAATGCCACAGTTAGAGAAAGCTCTATTTTGTCATAAACAGTGGCATAAGCATAGGGAAAAAAAAGCTAGAATTAGAAAATTACCATTTCACAATTCCTAATGAAATTATTATTTCAGGCAATGAGTATTAATTGGTGTTAAAGCTGTTAGATGAATGGTTGAAAATGAGCTGGACACTTGAATGGTGCTAAAGTCATATCACAGAGGTTCCCTTTGAAAACGGGAGGGACAGTATACGGTGGATGAGTAGTGTTGTCAGCACCCTAATGCTGTTTAAAAGCAGTTTGTTGTTTTTTTAAGGCAAAACTAAAGAATACATGGTTTAGGGATCCATATACACATGGATAAAACTATTTTTTAAACAAAGGGGTGATGACATTCAGGATAGTGATTAGTTTGAGGGAGGCAGAGAAGTAGGATCAGAGAAGAACACAGAGTTTTAATCCACTGATAATTTTCTTATTTAAAAACATATGCTGGATTCATGTATTGTTTTGTATGTATCATGTATCAAATATTTCCTAGTAAAAATAAAAAAAATTTATGAAATACTTATAGTGAATGTTAAGTTATATTCTTATGTACGAATATTTATTCACTGAGAATGAAAAATAATATTCTTACCTTAAATTGCTTTTTTCTTGATGTTGAAAGTAGTTTAATAGCTAAAGAGCTAAGATGGCGCTATTTTTAATAGGTCTTTCTTTGTTAAAAAAAAGAATGTTTAGTTCTGTTTCTCCATCTGGATAGCCTAATATGCATTTCCTTGTTTCTTTTTGCCAAGCCATCTAAAATGGCATGATATCTGAGAGGCCGTACCTAACTTAAACCTTTTAATGGTTACTGAAGTGAAACTTGGTATAGATTTTGTTGCATATAATACTTTAGAATTCATCATATAGATCTTTAGAGTGAAATTTATGTAGGAGCTAACAGTAAAGAGTGTATTTTTTAGTCTTTTATTACTGTTTCATTAAGGGTATTTACAGGATATGTTATAGAGATAGTATGGTTTTACAAATTTATGAATGTAATTCCAAGATAATGTGACGAAGAAGTTTGTTTTTCTTATACAGACACAGCATCATTACAGAGATCTTCAGAAGTGACCTAGGCACTATATAAAATAGAAATTCTATCTATTGACTTAATATGAGGCACAGTTCAGAGAAGCCACACAATTCTTATATGGTACCAATATCATTCATAACTAGACGTAAGTAATTCATTGTCACAAAATATGAAGCATATTTGTTCCTAAGGGTCTCTAAAACAGACACATTAGACTTTATGGTGGCTTTCAATTTCTAATTCTGTCAGGGCACTGCAGAATATTCTATTAGCAAAACAAAACAGATAGATTGTATGCTCATGTGCTTATGTGCTGGTTCTAAGCAAAACTGTAAACCAGGCAAAATTAGTGTTACATGACTTGCCCTCCCCCCTCCGCCCTGTCATCAGCCTTTCAAATTTGTTTATGATTTGTATTAGTTTCTAGTTTACTTTTCCAGTATTTATTTTGCAAATTAGGCAAATACATAAACACACACACACACGCATTCTTGTGTCTCTTCCTTTTTTATGAAAAGGGTAGCATGTTTTGTGTCTTGCCTTTTTCACATAACATATCCTGGAGGTCAATCATGGCAGTACAGCGAGATCTCTTCAGTATTTTGTTGCGACTGGTTGCTATCTATACATTTTATGGATGTACGATAGTTTAGTTAACCTGTCACTTCTAAAGGATGTTTGAATTGTTTTCAATTGTTTTGTATGATAATATTTCATTGAATAACCTTCTGCTGTGTTGTTTTGTATTTCTTGATGTGTCTTGCCTTTTTCACATAACATATCCTGGAGGTCAATCATGGCAGTACAGCGAGATCTCTTCAGTATTTTGTTGCGACTGGTTGCTATCTATACATTTTATGGATGTACGATAGTTTAGTTAACCTGTCACTTCTAAAGGATGTTTGAATTGTTTTCAATTGTTTTGTATGATAATATTTCATTGAATAACCTTCTGCTGTGTTGTTTTGTATTTCTTGAAGTTTATCTTCAGAGAAGATTGCGAGAAGTGGGATTGCTGGGTTAAATGGTAAACACATCTGTAATTTTTTTGATATTACCAATTTCTCAATAGAGCTCACATCATTTTATATTCTGGCCACAAATGTTTGAGAGTGCCTGTTTCTTTATAGCCTTGGCAACAGAATGTATTGTCAAAATTTTGGATTTTTGCCAACATTATAGGTTGAAAAAATGGATCTCAGTATAGCTTTTTGTATTTTTCTTATGAGGTGGTAGAACATAACTTTATAGTAGTCTGTTCCATTGGTCTATTTATGTGTCAGTAAATTATAGAGGCTTTGTGATGTTTTTAAGATCTGATGAGGCTAGCCATTCCCATCCATATTACTTTTCTTTATGTGTAAACTTTAGAATCAACATATCTAGATCCAAGAATTTCTTGTCTTTTTTTGAGATTGTGTTAAATTAATCTTTAGGAGAATTGATCATCTCAGGAGCTTGTATACCTTTCTGTTGTTCACATCTATTTTTTATTTTATTTAATGAGAGTTTCATAGTCTTCTACATGTAGGTTTGCACATTTGTTTTTCAGTGTAGAAGTTTTCTATTATATTCTAGTTGGTTTTAATTTGTATTATATATGAAAGCTGTTGATTTATGGGTTAATTTTCTCTCCTGGTATCTTATAGAATTAACTATTGTTGTAGTTTTCCCATTGATTTTTCTTGGGTTTTCCAGTTATGTCGCCTTGTTATTTGAAAATAATTTTCTTCTTTCTTTCTAATTTTTATTTCTTTATTTTTCATTTGATTGAGTTGGATAAAATTTCAGATACAATTTATTTAGCTGTGCAGCTTAATTTCTGACTTAATTTAGAATATATTTAGCATCTTTTTCAACTTCTGCAAGGCTCCTTCTATGCCCTCATTAGGCCTAGACAGCCTCTTTACTTCTACGAGGTCTTTTTCACCCATCTTCTTAGCATTCATCCGTATCAAAATATGCTGTCTTTTGGCATACTTACTGAGGGCCATGCTTTCCCTTCTGAATTGCAGTTTTGTAAATGAGGAAAATTCCCTTGTATTTAGTTTTAGTCCTTCATCTGGCAGCTTAAACCTAAATCCTATTGTTTGTTTTTTAGTAGAAGTAGACAAATAGTCCTTGTAAGTATGAAAAAATTTCTTATATTTTAAGACTGCTGCTAAAATATCACTGTTCCTACCATCAGTAAGATAATATATGTTTTCTATGGGTAATTAAGATGCAATTAATAAAGCATGATTACTACCTCTCTGGTTCTTGGCAAGCTTTAATTGCTCTCTTCTGTTTTGTTTCAAGCTTTATGCCAGCTGGCTTAGTGCCTTTAATCTCCGAAGTAGCCACACTGTATCATTGGTGTGAACTTCTTTAGAATATGGAAGATTGAATAGGATGCAGAACTATGGGACAAATCTTTGGAAGGTTGGACAAAAATTAGAAGATGAGTCTTACTACTGGGAAACTCAAATAATTTAAGATCAAAATATAATTTTCTCTTTCAAATGTTTAAACTCAAGACAAATGTGAGTAGCATAACATGTTTAACATAACATGTTTTAACTATTAATTTTTCTGAAACAAAAAGATTTTTTTACTCTGAATTTTATCACAATGCATCTTACCAGATATATCTTCAACTCAAAATGACATGTTTGATATATGAAAAGAATATGAACTATCAATCTCAAACAACCTAAAGTCTACCAGAGATGGCAAATAGCTCTCATTTCATGTCAATTTTGATTGACGAGCTTATAAGATTATGTTAAGAGTGGTTCTGAAGTTGCATATAGGTTCAGAGGAAAGGGTGTTGTGTTCCAAGAGCAGTGATGGAAAAACAGTGACATATATACCTTTTTGAGTGCTTCCCGGGTGGCTCAGTGGTAAAAAAGCTACCTGTGATGTAAGAGACACAGAAGATGTGGGTTCAGTCCTTGGTTTGGGAAGATCCCCTAGAAGAGAGCATGGCTTCCCACTCCAGGATTCTTGCTTTAGAGAATCCCATGGACAAAGGAGCCTGGTGGGCTACCATCCACAGGGTCGCAAAGAGTCAGATATGACTGAAACAACTGAACACACACACATGCCTATTTAAAATACCTCTCCTGTGCTTCAAAATGCCAAACATATGGGATGGGCACTAATGAACTATGTTTTAGAAAACAGCCTTTAAATCTCGATTTAAAAATAACTTTATTGTATGTAATGAAATCTCATGTGTTTTTAATGTGTCCAAGTCTGAATTTCTAAAGACCATCTCTTCCTATGATTTAAACATGAAAATCACAAATAATTATGGAATAATTTGTAGATATTCCAGTAGATCAACCATAAGGAGGTAATGTAGTTGATCTCTGCCATGTGGGAATGATGGCAAACTATTAATCAAAGCCTTTACAAACTGTCATTCATTACCTTGGGATCAAGCCCTCAGCTCAGCAGACATAGAACCTTAATTTTGTCATTTAAGTCAATCCATATAGTATCGATGAGTCACAGTAGCCAAGCACGTAGTATATATTTGCTAATTTGTGCTGAGAACTTTACTAGAACAGGTGCTAAAAAACCATAATTAAAGTCTAACTAGCTTATGATACTTGTAGTCATGTTACTTGGGAAGCCAAATCTTAATCCAAATATCAAATTATTGATTTATGAATAAAAATGTAACTGCCATTAGAACTAGAATGAATACTCAAATCTGCATACCTACATGGGAATTAAATACATAGTGTTCTTTTCTGAGCTTTAATCAGAACAAAGAAAGTTTGATTTATTTAGTAGTCTTTTCAGTGAGTTTTGTTTTGGCCCAGCACTGCCAAAGTGTAGCCCTCTGAGGCTTCCTTATCTGTGTATTTGGTTGGCCAATTCCTTTCTTTATGATGTATTTAATAAAGCATGGTCATAGAATTGGTCAACTAGCAGCCAGATCTTTTAGGCTTGGCTTCCATTTGCTTTTCAAGGTAACTTTGAATCTCTACACTTGCCTTTAGGCATTCAGAGTTTTAAAGTCATAGGACAACCTTACTTCTCTAATTTCCAGATTTGCGGGAAGCCTCACTAGCTCATAAGTACTTAGAATATATCTTAGTGAAGAATTGTATTTAGGTTTATTTTTAGTGAGTAACCTGAGAACTGTTTCATTATCTCAATTGTTTAAAACAGATATTAGTAGAGTAAGGAAGGGGAAAGATGATTAAAAGTCACAGGTTGTGTGCCAAACAGAAAGTTTTTAGTGGATGTTAGTATTCAGTAAACTATTTCAGAAGTGCACAGCTTTTCGCACATTTTTTGCTGCATGCTCTAGCTTTAGCCCTCAGACCTCTCATGCAGACAGCACATATGTTCCATGAGGCTGTGCTGTTAAAGTTAGTATCTAATGATGTGTGCTATTAGTCTGTGGTAGAGGTCCATGGGAGTTGAACTGGGCTCAGATTGTTATCCAGACAGTACTGCAATGCTTACTAAAAATGTATTTCTGTTTTTTTCCCTCATTTTATTTGAGATTGTGTTTCTAATGATTTTTATTTCTAAAAACCCCACACTTCTCAAATTCTGTTCTATTCAACCCTGAAAAACAAAAGCTTGACCCCATTACCAGTTTCATAGTAAATGCACACTATTAAGCTTTACAGCTACACTTAGTCCTCTGTGGCAATTTCTAGTTGAGGAGCTATAGTTCGTCAACATAACTTTCTCATTTTTCGTTTAGCTGGATTTGGGGGAGAAGGAAAGAAAGTGGCAAGTTTAACTTTAGTATTAATTCTGTGGTCCCTGTATGGAATTATAATTGGTTATGGTGAAAACATTTCCAAAAGGGAAATAATTATGTTATATGAGGTTGTTACCATTGGAGAGAATTCACAGGTATGACTTGGGGACTTACTACTTCTCTAGAGAACTGGGGACATTTACAAATGATTTTTATTTTGAAAGATCTTATGGTATGTAGTAAGATAAAATATTAAAAAACAAAGGGGTGTTATTTTTAAATTACTGTATCTGAATTCTGGGGTGGAAGGTGACTGAAGAAAGAGTTTAACAAGATTGTATTGCACTTGGATCAGACTTGTGCACCTCAAGACTCTTGGAGATGTTTCAAGGAGGAGATGAGAAAAAGAGATCACAGCATTGTTTTTCTTGTGATTTGAAGTTAGGGAAATCTTTTGGGGATGAGTAAGGAGTCTTTGACTGGGGCAGGTTAAAGAGGGGATTGGAACTGGTGGACAGAGCGAGACAGAAGTGGGAGTGTGAGTAGACAGTGGAGGTGATGGTAGTAGTTCTGAATCTGAGTTAGTGCGTTCAGCAATGGATTCCAACTCTTTGGGGACAAGTTTTAATAATGTTTACACTTTAATAATGAAAAGATATTGTGTATATGTGAATCCAGAGCTGGGCCCTAAAAATGAGAGCATATGGCATTGGGCTTACTAAGAAATGACTCTCTCTCCATTGAGCATACTTCAATTCAGTTCAGTTCAGTCGCTCAGTCGTGTCTGACTCTTTGGGACCCCATGAATCGCAGCACGCCAGGCCTCCCTGTCCATCACCAACTCCCGGAGTTCACTCAGACTCATGCCTATCGAGTCAGTGATGCCATCCAGCCATCTCATCCTCTGTCATCCCCTTCTCCTCCTGCCCCCAATCCCTCCCAGCATCAAAGTCTTTTCTAATGAGTCAACTCTTCGCATGAGGTGGCCAAAGTACTGGAGTTTCAGCTTCAGCATCATTCTTTCCAAAGGAATCCCAGGACTGATCTCCTTCAGAATGGGCTGGTTGGATTTCCTTGCAGTCCAAGGGACTATCAAGAGTCTTCTCCAACACCACAGTTCAAAAGCATCAGTTCCTCAGTGCTCAGCCTTCTTCACAGTCCAGCTCTTAGTGGGGCACAATTCTGATATCCAGAAAGAGGATACAAGGTCTAATTCTGTGTTTCAGCTCCTTTCCTTCAGGGATAATCTTCTACTTATGGATACATTTTCTGAGTTTGAATAGCATTTGCTTCATTGAAAATCTGTGTTCTCAGTTGAGAGACTTCTTACAGGCTTTTTCTGTGACAAGTTATTGAGTTGACCTTTTCCTGTTGACTAGAACTCAAAGTTGGGGACAGGGAGGCCTCATGTGGCTTAAATAGCATGAAACAATTAGAGGCTAGTCCCCGCACCTGTTTAGAACTTATTAAGAGGCACACAGGTTCGACTCAGAGAAGGCAATGGCACCCCACTCCAGCACTCTTGCCTGGAAAATCCCATGGACGGAGGAGCCTGGTGGGCTGTAGTCTATGGGGTCGCAAGAGTCAGACACGAATGGCGACTTCACTTTCACTTTTCACTTTCATGCACTGGAGAAGGAAATGGCAACCCACTCCAGTGTTCTTGCCTGGAAAATCCCAGGGACGGGGAGACTGATGGGCTGCCGTCTATGGGGTTGCACAGAGTCGGACACGACTGAAGCAACTTTGCAGGTTCTACTCCTCCTAACCATCGTCTTAGCACCACCCTTCTCTCTTTCCTCCTTCTCCTCCCTCTTAGCTATCCACACAAAAGCCAGAAAACTAGGGTGAGAGAAAGAAAAAATGCTGAAGTTGAGTCATTAGTCTAGAGGAGAGTTATGTGGCTTTTCTTTTTCTTTTTTTCACCGAGGAGAAGAAGAAAGAGTACTCAATCCACATGAACTAAGTGAGAGAGGTTTCCTTGGAAATATTTTAAAGTTCTGGTTTGATGTCTGCTTAGTTGTAGACTTGCTGATCTGTCCAGTGCCTATCAGAGCAGGAGTGTAGAAATTGGAGAGAGTGCAGGGTGGGGTGAGGGGCAGTGTGGAGCAGCCTGCACTCCATTGTGATTTTAGGCCTATAAAAGATGGTGTGAGTTTCTGAAGAGTCAAGTGTGATGGTCGCTGGGCTTTAGCCATCTTGACAGAAGCCTACTCAAAAGAGATTGTCACCAGACCAAGTATATCCTGGCAGAAAGAAGATGTAAAATGAAGCAATCTCCAGGGCTGTAAACTGAAGGGACATTGAAAGAGGAAGGACAAGCTGGAGACAGATTTTCTACCTCATGGAACCATGTTTTCCTAGTAAAGGAGCCAGCATTTGAATGCTTGTCACACAGAGCTCATCAATACCCAGCTTTGGGCAAGAAAAGATAACAACAGGGATCAGATATAAGAAAGAGCCACTTATCTCCAGCTCTTTCCTTCTTGTCACAATAGGCCCTGAGAAAGACTTCCAGCAATGGGGCTGGTGAGGAGGAGTAACACATCAGACCTTCTTCTTTCTCACTCTAGGTCTTTAAAGCTTGGATACCGCTGCAGGGGAGAGGATGAAATAAACTGCAGGTTGGAGCTTTCATATCAGATTGGGCTATTTTATACCTGAAAAATGATACAGAAAGTTCTGTAATGTCAGTAAGGGACAAGAAAGGGAGAATTAAACTAGTGTATCTGAAGATAGTAAATGGAGAAATATAAAACCCTTGAATGTTTAAATCCTATCTAGGTCAGACTGCTGTGCATTCTGGGGCTGCTTAGTCATATGTATTCCATAAAAGTCACTATTTCATAAAAACCAACCCCCCTCGATTCATGCCTGTGAATTGTCACCAGAACCCATCTCATCTTCACCTGTAGCACTATGTGAAGGTGGGTGAGGGAGGGAATGAAAAGGATTGTAATCTAGTAGATCCTGTTCAACTTAATTGGGAGCCTACTTCCTTGACTAGCAGTAGAACTGAGATCTTTGATGAATTTGTATTACCAGTTCAAGGGGTTACCCCAACACTCATGCTTGTTACAGGAGCACAAGTACCTGCTTTAGAATCTGGCTTCAGTCTCTACCTGCCAAGGCCAGTGTGTACCCAGAAGTAATACTCCTCTGTCACAGCCGGTGTGCCCAGATGTGATGGACCCTCTAGACTCTTTTTCTAAAAGAATTTGGGCCCTCTCAGTATCCACAGACGAAGTGGTGGGAGACTGACTGCTTTCTCCTTGTTACTGGTGGTTTAGACAAAGGAGCATTGCCCCTTGGGGATATTTATTGCACTCTAAATTGTTACGTGAAACTCTATATCATTCAGTTTTTAATTTTTCCATGTAATTGCATAGTCTTGATAATTGTTAAACTACTGCTACATAATACCTTCATTCCTTGATATATTGAGGGATTGGTTTTAGGTCTCTCCCTCCAGATACCCAAATCCACCAATACTCAGGCCCCTTATATAAAATGCTGTGCTATTTTATTTGCCTATAACCTGTGCATATCCTCCAATATACTTTAAATCATCTCTAGATTACTCATAGTACTTAATGCAATGTAATTGCTATGTGAATAATTGTAAATATAATATAAATGCTATGTAAAGTTTCCTGCATACCAGCAATATCCAGTTTAGCTTTTTGGAGCTTCCTGGAATTTTTTCCCTAATACTTGTGAACCCTTTTGGTTGAATTCAAGGATGTGGAAACTGCAAATTCAGAGGGCTGACTGTACTCTATTAAGAATATATGTCACACTTTCCCCAGTTTTGGACATTGAACTGTTTTTTCTTTTTTCCTAATAGAAATGTTACTTTGTATACCTGTTATTTGCCTTTCGTGGATTTTTGTTTCTTAATTTAATTTTTTTTATGAATTGTTTCTTCAATAGAAGAATTTAATAGGTATAAATGTTCAGACAATGTTAAGAATCTTTAAACATATCTGGATGCGTATTCATGAAAAATATTTCAAAATTGTCCTTTGCCGCCTCCAAACCTTCCACATCCTTGTCTGATTAACCTTCCACATGCACTTTTTTTCCCATATCATTCTTGTGTTCAGAATTTTTAGTGGTTCCCATTGTCTCTTTATTTTGTATGAGATAAAACTTTTGACTTCATGGTTTTCATTCCAGTCTTTTTGGCTCCAAAGTTCTTTTAGTCCTTGTCACACTATATTTATAGTGTGATTCCTTACTCTACCCTAATTGCTCTGCTCACTGTTGCTAAAATGCACTGCCTCAACACTTTTGTTCACATCATTCCATCTACATGAATACCCTCTTTTCACTTTTAAGTTCTATCCATATATTAATGTGTACTTTTAAAAACATACCTTAAAAAAAAAGTTTTACTTACCCATTCCTACCCTGTGCAAATTTGTTTTTTTCAGTTCTAAAGTTTTTTTTTCCCTCACCTCTGAATTTTTAAAGTATTTATTTTAGTGTTAATTTTTCACCATCATTTATTTTTCTGGGCTTCCCAGGTGGCACTAGTGGTAAAGAATCTGCCTGCAGGAGATGAAAGAGACGTAGGTTCGATCGCAGAGTTGGTTCGATCCCAGAGTTGGGAATATCCCCTAGAGGAGGGGAGAGCAACCCACTCCAGTATTTGTGCATGGAGAATCCCATGGATAGAGGAGCCTGGTGGGCTGTTGTCCATGAGGTCTCAAAGAGTCAGACATGACTCAAATGACTTAGCATGCATGCACATTTATTTTTCTGCCTAGTATTATAGATTGACCAGCATGAAATGCCCAAGACTGTACAAACAAAACCAAAACCCAAACCAAATGAATAAGCTCCCTGCTCCCCACAACATACTCACCTGAATGGGACTAGTAGCATCTAGAGAGCTGTTATTTCAAAATGGAAGTAGTCTGTCCTGCAAGAATAGATATTTGGGTAATTCTGAGCATAGACATTTGAAGGGATCCTTTAATTGCAATGAAACTCCAGCAACAACATATATTTTTATCCTGAAAATCTAGTTATCTTAAACTTTGAATGTGTATCTGTTGAATTATGTAGAAAATACCTGCAAGAGGCAAAGCATTATGCTGCTGTCTACAATTTATGCATGTCTTGGAAATGAGGTCTACAACTTGTGAGCCTTGGGGGAATTCTAACATTAACTTAAATCTTTGTTTGCAAGGTAGAGGGGAGTGTGTGTCTTACCTCTTTTCTCAAATGCCCGAGCCTGAATGGAACCTCTTTGGCACTGGCTTTTTCATACAGTATCAGCTCAGCTTGAAACAATGAAAGTAGTGTATCTGATCACAAGCAGTTGATCCCCAGACATGTTTATTGATGGCACTATCAAGGAAAACAGCATACTGACATACAATACAAGAAACTTGGCAGACTTTACAGTGGCAATTCAGTTTTGGCATTTATATTGGTAAAAACAGATTACAAGGCTTAGTGCAGCTCAAGCCTTATTTAAGCTTGCAAAATGTCTGATTTGATCAGTTGGCATTCCACTGAGAGCAACACCTCTATCTCTAGGAATTCCTCTTCTGCAGTTTACACTGGTGTATTGCCTGTGCTTTGCTTTGAGTGTGTTATATAATCTAATCTTTTTCTTTCCCCCTGATTGACCCCATTCAAAAAAAATCAACAGTCACTGTGTCCCCCGTCAGTGCAGTTCTAAAATTTTTAACTGAACAGTGACACTTAGTGGCTAGAAATATTCATTACAGTGCTCTTCTGCAGGAATCTCCATTAACATGTCCCACAGTAATAAAATAAATGATACCAAAATTTAGTCTTCTTGGCAAAGTAATATATAGTATTTGAAGTGTTGTTGGTTTTGCAGCAGCTGTCATTCCATACCAACCCATTTAGTTAAAAAGCAAACAGGTGGCTTACACATATTGTTTGTACTACATAAATTTTAAAATTTTCTTTAGTCCTACGGAAATAAATGGGGGCATTTTTACTGTTGATTTCAATTTACCAGAATATATAACAATGCAGTGAAGATATTATTAATTAAGAACATTGCTGAAAATGATTTCTTTCTTCTAAGCAAATATCTATTGCCCTGAAATATGAACAAGTATCTTAAGCTAGACAAGTAATTTACACTTATACCTATGAGACTGGAAAAAAAAAAACCAGACAAAAAAATTACTGTCCTTAATTAACCCCTTTGTTTTGGTGCCATGGCATGTAAGAAGTTAAATTATAGTGAGGTTTTTAAATGTTTACTCCAAGATCAAGAGTTTATTCCTTTAAGATCTAGGTTAAGTTTTCTCTCAATTTTTATTGTATATATGGATTTATTTTTGACCTTTAAAGAAGGTTTCAGGACAGTAATTAGTGTTTTATTTTCCTATAAAATGAAAGCAAGCTTTCTTGCCTGAGGTTATGTGTTTTTGAATCTCTTGAGGAACTGTGATTGGAAAGCAATTTATAATATTGTCTTCTGCCAGTGTCACATGTAACAGAGATGAGTGGAAAATATTTGATTAGTGGGTATGACAGCATATGGCAAGATAGTCATAGAAGTGAATGTAAACCATATTGTTAGACTTATGTATTAGATTTATGGATCCCAAAGTAAATACAATGAAAAGAAATTTTTTGAAAGAACGGATTTTAGGGAGTGGGAGGAGAGAGGTGATAACAGTTGTCTTTTAAAAGTGTAGTGAAAAGTCTTCTTAAACTTACTTTACGAAAAGATAAATTAGAATGTGATTTTGAGGTTTATAGAAACACCGAAAGTGCTTAAAAAGCCTCTAAGTAAGACATACATTATCCAAAATGATAATTTTATTTAGATACTTTTTCAATTGAGTAAATTGAGTAAGCAATTAACTTAATTCTCTACTCTCTGGCTCTTTTGAACTCTTGTTCCTCCCCTTTTTGCCCTTTCTACCTACCATCAGGAGATGATGTTCCTCTCATAGCTGTCGGGGCATTGTGGATGTACTCTTAATCCTTAACAGGCTGTATTGAAATTGCCTGTAATTGTTTGCTTTTTCTCAGTTGGCAAACTCTTTGAGACTTGGGATTGTGTGTCTTATTCACTGTCTCTAGCATCTAGCAAGAGTGCTTGACATGCAGTAAATACTGATTACTTAATGTCCGTAGGGGCGAGAACGTTGGAATACAAAGTGAAGTGAAGTTAGAGTGAAGAGGCAAAGTAAAATGTCTTCCTGGTCTCCAAGGGTTTAGGGACCCCATTGCTTATGGGGCTCTCTTTTGTGCTTTTCCAGAAGGGATGATGAGCCTCTAGGCGGTTGATGTTTCTTTTTGCTGTTGATAGTTTAGAGGTAATGGTTTGGGATTCAATCATCGTATATAAAAGTGGCCGTTCTATTTCAGAGAGTGAGCAGTAAATTAAGAGTTCTGTTTCAGGTGGTATACAGCAGATTCTTTGTGTAATTCCCAAATAGACATACTGTCAAAGAGACTGTGCTCAGTCTTGGGAAAGTGCAAATCAAAGTACTGTGGTGGAAGTGATGTTGGATTGTTGAATGGGAGCTTAGACCTGGAAGGTTAGATCTAGTTCTACTACTGACTCTGTATTTAACCTTGACGATATCATTTAATCTCTTTGATTCTCAGGTTCTTTTATGAAATTAAAGGGTTGGGCTGAATGACCTCTAAGGGTCCTTCTTATCTTTAATACTAAGCTTGCATTGCTCATGAGGACATAAAACAAAAATATTGAGTTAGATTTTAATTACTTAGAAGGTCAAGACAGGGCTGTCCTCTAGGTGAAGTATAGGCCGATAGAAATCGCCTACTCTTTCTTTCATTATTTGATTTAATACAGATGTTCAACATGTCGCTCAGCTGTGTCTAACTCTTTGTGACCCCATGGACTGCAGCACGCCAGGCTTCCTTGTCCTTCACCATCTCCCAGAGCTTGCTGAAACTCATGCCCATCAAATTTGTGATGCCATCCAACCATCTCATCCTCTGAGGTCCCCTTTTCCTCCTGCTTTCAATCTTTCCCAGCTTCAGGGTCTTTTCCAATGAGTCAGTTCTTTGATTTAAGTAGTCAAAGTATTGGAGTTTCAGCTTCAGCTTCAGTCCTTCCAATGAATATTCAGGACTGATTTCCTTTAGGATGGACTGGTTGGATATCCTTGCAGTCCACGGGACTCTCAAGAGTCTTCTCCAACACCACAGTTCAAAAGCATCAATTCTTCAGCACTCAGCTTTCTTTATAGTCCACTTCTCACATCCGTACATGACTACTGGAAAAACCATAGCTTTGACTAGAGGAACGTTTGTCGGCAAAGTAATGTCTCTGCTTTTTAATATGCTGTCTAGGTTGGTCATAGCTTTTCTTCCAAGGAGCAAGCATCTTTTAAATACATGGCTTCAGTCACCATCTGCAGAGATATTGGAGCCCAAATTACAGAGTCAAGATATAGAATTTGGAGTCAGGATACAGAGTATTTCCATCACAACAAGGGTCCCTCATATTGCCCTTTTATACCAACTCCTAACTCCTTCCCAAATCCATTTCTAAACATGGATAACTCTAATATTTTATCCATTTCTATAATTTTGTCTTTTTAAGAATGTTATATAAATGGAGTCATACAGCATATAACATCTTGTGATTGACTTTTTTTCATGTATTACAGTTCTCTGGAGATTTATCCAGGTTGTTGCATGTGTCAATAATTTATTACATTTTATTGCTCAGTAGCATTCCCAGCATGGATGTACTACAGCTTGCTTAACAGTTGGCTCATGGAAAGACATTTACATTGTTCCCAGTTTTTTTCTATTATGAATAAAGCTGTTATAAACATATTCAGGCTTTTGTGTGACCATAGCTTTGAGATAAATGCCTGGGAGTGCAATTGCTGAGTCATATGGTACTTGCATGTTTGGTTTTTAAAAGAAACTGCCAAATTGTTTTTGAATAGCTGTACCATTTACTTTTCTACCATCAATATATAAGTGATTCAGTTTCTCTGCATCCTCACCAGTGTATGGTGTTTTCATTATTTTTTATTTTAGCCAGTGTGATAGGTATGATATCTCACTGTGATTTTAATTTGCATTTCACTGATGACTAATGGTGCTGAACATCTTTTCATGTGCTGATTTGCCATTGATGTATCTTCTTTGGTGAAATGTCTCTTCATGCTTTTTTGCCTGTTTTCTAATTGATTTTTTAAAGCTATTCAGTTTTGAGTGTTCTTTATATACTCTAGATACTAATCTTTTGTTGGCTATGTGGCTCACAAATATTTTCTCCTAGTCTATAACTTATATTTTTATCATCTTAGCAAAGTCTTTCAATGAGTAAACTTGAAAACTTTGAAGAAGTCTAACTCATCAATTTTTCCTTTTATGGATTGTACTTTATGTATAATCTGTTAAATCTTAGTACTCTGTTTACTCCTAGATCCTAACAATTTTCCCCTATTAAAAAATATTTTACTGTTTTAAGTTTTATATTTAAATCTATGATTCATTTTGAGCTGCTTTTTGTATAAATGGGTGAGGCTTATGTTGAAGTTTATCTTATTGCCTGTGGATATCCATTAGCTTCCCAGGTGGTATGTGGCATTACTGGTAAAGAACCTGCCTACCAATACTGGAGACATGAGACAGGAATTCAGTCTCTGGATCAGGAAGATCTTCTGGAGGAAGACATGGTAAGCCACTCTAGTATTCTTGCCTGGAGAATCTCCATGGATAGAGGAGCCTGGTGGGCTATATCCATAGGGTCATAAAGAGTTGGACATGGCTGACATGACTTAGCACTCATGCATGGATGTCCAGTAGCTCCAGCACCATTTGTTGAAAAGCCTTTTTTTCCTTCATTAACTTTTTTGTACCTTTGCTAAAAATCAGTTAGGCTTAATTAGTATGGGTTTTCCCCTGTGTTCTCTGCTTTTTATTCCATTGATCTGTGTGACTGTCCTACCAGTACGACATAGTCTTGATAATAAGTCCTGAAATCAAGAAGAGTGATTCTTCCCATTCTGTTCTTTTTCAAGATTGTTTCACTATTTTAATTTTTTTTGTCTTTGCCATGTAAATTTTAGAATAAACTATGTATATAAAAAATCTCACTGGGATCTTGATAGGAATCACATTAAACCTATATGTCAATTTGGAGATAATGGACATCTTTAGTATTATTGAATCTACTAATCTGTGATCATGGTCTGTCTATCTATCTATTGTTTGGTTTCTTTTATCATCTTTGTATATTTTCAGCATGTAAATTATGGATATATCTTGTTAGAATTATATTTAAATATTTCATTTTGAGCAATAATAAATGGCACTATATTTTAAGTATCAATATTTATATATTTTTAGCTACCATATAGAAATAACACTAATTTTGGTATGTTAATCTTGTATCCTGTGACCTCACTGAAATAGTTTATTAGCTCTAGGATGTTGGTTGTGTGTGTGTGTTTGTGTGTATAGATTTCTTAGCATTTTCTATATAGATAATCATGCCATCTGCAAAAAGGAACACTTCTATTTCTTCTTTTTCAATGTTTTTATCTTTTTTTTTTCTTTCTTGTCTTACTGCAGTAGCTAGAACTTCTCCCGCTATGTGTTGAATCAAGAGTGGTCAAAGCAGGCATTTTTGTCCTGTTCTCAATTTTAGTGGGAAAGTCACCGTTAAGTTTAAGGCTAGTTAAGTATACATTTTTTGTAGATGCCTTTTTACCAAGTTGAGAGAGTTCCCTCTATGATTATTTATCAGAGCTTTTTTTTTGAATTATGAATGGTTGTTGCATTTGTTAAATGCTTCTGTGTTGATTGATATGATCATGTGATTTTTCTTCTTTAGTTTGTTAATATGGTGGATTATACTGATTGGTTCAAATATTGAACTAGCCTTGAATTCCTGAAAGAAATTTCAGTTTGTCATGGTGTGTAATTCTTTGTAACATATTGCTGAATTCCATTTTAAAATATTTTTATAAGATTTTGTATCTAATTCATGAGGGCTATTTATCTGTGAGGTGAAGGTGAAGTCGCTCAGTTGTGTCCGACTCTTTGCGACCCCGTGGACTGTAACCTACTAGGCTTCTCCGGCCATAGGATTCTCCAGGCAAGAATACTGGAGTGGATTGCCATTTCCTTCTCCAGGGGATCTTCCTGACCCAGGGACTGAACCTGGGTCTCCTGCATTGGAGGCAGACGCTTTAACCTCTGAGCCACCAGGGAAGCACATTTATCTGTAGTTTTCCCTTTCTTTCTTTCTTTTACTATCTTTGTTTGGTTTAGGTATCAGTGTAATTAGTATTAATTCATAAAACAAATTGGGGAAGATTTCCTTCTTTATTTTCTAGAGAGATTGTGTAGAATTGGTGTTAATTTTCCCTCAAATATTTGGTAGAATTATCTAGTGAAACCATCTGGGCTTGGAGATTTTTTTTTTAAGTTGATAATTCAATTTCTTTTATAGTTATAAGGATATTCAAATTATGTTTTTAATGAGACAAGTTATGGTAGTTTGGGCTTTTGAGAATTAGTTCACTTCATCTGGGCTTCCGTGACAGCTCAGTTGGTAAAGAATTCACATGCAATGCAGGAGACCCCAGTTTGATTCCTGGGTTGGGAAGATCCACTGGAGAAGGGATAGGCTACCTATTCCAGGCTTCCTGGGCTTCCCTTGTGGCTCAACTGGTAAAAAATCTGCCTGCAGTGTGGGAGACCTGGGTTTAATCCCTGGGTTGGGAAGATCCCCTGGAGGAGGAAAGGCTGCCTACTCCAGTATTATGGCCTGGAGAATTCCATGGACCTTATATTCCATAGAGTTGCAAAGAGTTGGACATGACTGAGCAGCCTTCACTTTTCATCTAGGTTGTCAAATCTGTATATAGAGTTACTCATAGCATTCCTTCATTTGTTTGTGGCTGCAGGTTTTGTAGTGATGTTTCCGCTTTCATTGTTGGTACTGGTAATTTGTGTCTTCTCTCATTTTTTCCTTGTCAGTCTTGCCTGCAGTTTGCAATTAAACTGATCTTTTTGAAGAACCAGCTCTTTTTTTTTTTTCATTGATTTCCTGTATTGTTTTTCTGTTTAATTGATTTCTGTTCTTATCTTTATTATCCCTTCTTTCTGCTTTTCTCTGTTTCTAATGTTTGCATTTAGTGCTATAAATTTCTATTTTAGCACTGCTTTAGCTGTGTCCAACAAATTTTATGTTGTATTTTTATTTTCATTCATTTCTATGTATTTTAAAAATTTCCCTTGAGACTTGTGTCTAGTTTCCTTTTTAAATTATTTTTAGGTTTTCTTGTCGTTTTTGATTTCCAGTTTGATTCTATTATGGTCAGAGATCATTCCCCATGATTTCAGTTCTTTTAGATTTGTTGAGGTTTGTTGTACAGCTCAGGATATAGCCTCTCTTTGTATATGTTCCTTGGGCATTTGAACAGAATGTGTATTCTGCTCTAACTGTGTGGAGTGTTCTCTAAATGTTGATTCAATTCTATTGAATGATAGTGGTATTGAGTTTTTTCTTCTTTACCCTTGCTGATATTTTATTTCTTCTATAAAATGTTCAGTGGGAGTACTGAAGTCTGGAAGTGTAATAATATTGTATTTCCTGCGTCTTCTTTCAGTTCTGCTGTTTTGTGGATACACATTTAGGATTTCTTTGTTTTAGGGGATTGACCCTTTTATCTTTTATGATGTATCTTTCTGTTCTGGTCATTTTCTTTGTTCTGAAATCTATTACTTTCAGTTTAGTTCAGTTGCTCAGTCACGTCTGACTCTTAGTGACCTCATGAATCGCAGCACGCCAGGCCTCCCTGTCCATCACCATCTCCTGGAGTTCACTCAGACTCATGTGCATCGAGTTGGTGATGCCATCCAGCCATCTCATCATCTGTCATCCCCTTTTCCTCCTGCCCCCAATCCCTCCCAGCATCAGAGTCTTTTCCAATTCATTTTCAACTCTTCGCATGAGATGGCCAAAGTACTGGAGTTTTTACCTGATATTAATAAAGCCACTGCTGCTTAAATTTGCTTAATGTTTGTGTATTTTGTGTTTTCTCATCTTTTTACTTTAATTAGGCCTATGTTGTTTTATTTGGAGTGAGTTTCTTGAAGATAGTATTGTATTTTTCTAAAATTTCCATTTGATTCTATCTTTTCTTTTTTGCTGAAGCTTTCTATTTTTTTGTTTCAAATATGTTTGCAGTTGGTCATTAAAGCACTTTGTAATGGTGACTTTAAAATATTTATTAGATAATACTAGCACCTCGACAATAATACTAGCATCTCTGACATTTCTTATTGGCAGCTATTGATTTTTTAAAAATTCAGTTTCAGGCCTTCCTGGTTGTCAGTGTGGTACGTGATTTTTGATCAAAACCTGGACATTTTCATATTATATGAGACTGAATTTTATTTAACCTTCACTTTTGGTTGACTTTCTCTGACACCACAGTAGAAGGAGGTGAGGAAGTCTACCTTGTTAATATCAGATAGAGTTGATGTTGATACTTGGGTGGGAATGGCTCCTTACTGCTGGCTGGGGATGGGGATTCTGGCTCCCCACATGGTCTCCACTGACACTGTGGTAGGAGTGATCTAATTACCTTTCAGTTCAGTTCAGTTCAGTCGCTCAGTCGTGTCTGTCTCTGCGACCTGTTTGATGGCAAAAGTCTTGTTCTACGCTAGAACCCCTCTGACACTCTCCCAGTGTGCTAGGGAGGGTGCTCATTACTGCTGGGCTGGGGAGACAGTTCCCATCCTTCATGTGGTTTCTACTGATACCATAATGAGGAGGAGATTATATTACTGGCCAGCAGAGGTGGAAGTCTCAGCTTTCTACTTGGCTTTCTTTGACAGCACTCTGGTGAAGGTGTTGGAGCAGCTCTCATGAGAGCTGACATCTAAGCTTTCTGTCAGCCTTTTCAAGTATGGCTTGGAGTAGAGTCGCAGTTCTCTTAAAATTAATTAGTTTGACTGCACCAGTTCTTGGTTGTGCCGTGTGGGATTTTTTATCTTCTTGCAGCATGCAGGATCTGTAGTTGTAGAGCGTGAACTCTTAGTTATGCCCTGTAAACAACTCTTAGTGGCAGCATGTGAGATCTGGTTCCCTGACCAGAGGTTGAAACCAGGCTTCCTGCATTGGGAGCACAGAGTCTTAGCCACTAGACCACCAGGGAAATCTGAAGTCATGGTTTTTATTGCAGTATTTGGCTGGAGTAGGTAAGTTATTGTATGTTTTTCCGTCTCACTAGGCTGATCTTTTGTTCACCCTTTGATTGGTGAAAACAAGGTTTCATTGGGACTGTTTTGTCTGTAGGCTTCCCTGATGGCTCAGCAGTGAAACATCTGCCAGCAATTCAGGAGATGTGGGTTTGATCCCTGGGTTGGGGAGATCCCCAGGGGAGGAAATGGCAACCCACTCTAGTATTCTTGCTTGAAAAATCCCATGGACAGATGAACCTGGGGGCCTGCAGTCCAAAGGGTCACAAAGACTTAGACATGACTGAGTGTCTGAGCATTTTTTCAGTACCTGCTAATGTCATCACGGTTCTTGGGTTCTTCAGCTGCAAGTCTGGGCTATATGAGGCAAAAGTAAAACCCAAGGAACTCACCATCATGTTGTTCCTTGTGTTTTTATGTACTTAGCCAACTGCTTTCTTCTTTCTGCTTTTCAGAATCTTCTGTTTATTTTATACATAGCCAGGATTTTGGGGGTGATTTTTAAATTTGTAGTATAGTTGATGTACAAGGTTATACGATTGTACAATATAGTGGTTCATAATTTTTAAAGGTTATAGTCTACTTACATAAAATATTAGCTGTATTCCCTATATTGTATAATATATCTTTGTGGATATATATAATATTATATTGTATAATATACTCTGTCACTCCCATAATATAGCCTTGTAACTTAGTTTATGCATAATAGTTGTACCTCTTAATTTCCTACCTCCATGTTGCCTCTCCCCTCTCCCCACTGGTAACCACTAATTTGTTTTCTGTATCTGTGAGTCTGTTTCTTTTTTGTTATATTCACTGGTTTGTGTGTTTTTTATATTCCACATGTAAGTTATATCATGTAGTGTTTGTTTTTATCTGTCTGGCTACTGTAATACCCTCCGAGTTCATCCACATTGCTGCAAATGGCAAAATTTCATCCATTTTTGAGGCTGAGTAGCATTCCATTGTGTGTGTGCGTGTCTCTCTCTCTCTCTCTCTCTCTCTCTCTCTCTCTATATATATATATATATATATACATATATACATACATATATACATACACACACCACATTTTCTTTATCCATTAATCTGTTGATGAATACTTAAGTTGCTTCCATACCTTGGCTATTGTAAATAAGGCTGCTATGAACATTGGGGTGCATATATATTCTTGAATTAGTGGTTTTTGTTTTTTTTTGTATATATACCCAGGAGTAGAATTGCTGAGTCCTAGGGGGATTCTATTTTTAGTTTTCTGAGAAACCTCCACACTGTTTTCCACAGTGGCTGCACCAATTTACATTCCTACTAATAGTGTGCAGGGTTTCCTTTTTCTCCATATCCTTGTTAACATTTGTTATTTGTAGACTTTTTGATGATAGTCATTCTGACAGGTGTGAGCTGATGTCTCATTGTGGTTTTGATTTGCATTTCTCTGATGATTAGCAAGGTTGAGTGTCTTTTCATGTGCCAGTTGGTCGTCTGCATGTTCTCTTTGGAGAAAAGACTCTTTAGGTCTTCTGACCATTTTTTTTTTTTTTTTTTTTTTTTTACTCTTACCTGGAAAATCCCATGGACAGAGGAGCCTGGTGGGCTGCAGTCCATAGGGTTGCCGAGTCGGACACGACTGAGCAACTTCACTTTCACTTTTCACTGTCATGCATTGGAGACTGAAATGGCAACCCACTCCAGTGTTCTTGCCTGGAGAATCCCAGGGATGGGGGAGCCTGGTGGGCTGCCGTCTCTGGGGTCGCACAGAGTTGGACATGACTGAAGCGACGCAGCAGCAGCAGACCATTTTTTAAAATCAGTTTGTTTATTTATTTATTTATTTATTTATTTTATGTTGGATAGTGTGGACTGTTTATATATTTTCATATCCAGGATTTCTAGTTGTAGCCAGTGGTAGAAATATGGAAGAGTACCTCTATTCTGTTTTCCTGGAATAATGTGTCTTTTAATTCCTCAAAATGGAGATATTTTATTAGGAAATTAGGAGTTGTGTGAACAAGAGTGGAATAGTTATGGGGAAAAGAAGAGAGTTTCACTGTGGTTTCTTTATAGTGTTTTTAAATGTTTGAGAAGAGTAGAGGGAAACAGATTCTGCCACTCCTAAAAAAAGTATGAGTACCAACTGAATATTGGTGCATTCACTCGTTCACCATTCAGCACACATTTAGAAATCAGCTGTATGCCTGGCAGTGAGATTGATGCTACAAATATAAAGACAGGTAAGTTTCTTTTTGCCTATTAGGAGCTCAAAAACTAGTCTGTCAAAGCCTGACATCCAAATAAGCAAATAATGATAACATCTTCTCATAAGTAAACTGAGTATTGAAGGATAAGTTGAAGTTCTATAGGTGAACTGGAAAAAGATAATGAAGGCAAAAGAAATGGCTTGCTTAAGAGCACAAAAGCATATCATTCTGTGGATTTAGGAAAATGGCAAGCATCAATGTGGAAAGAATAAGGGGGTCATATATGTGAGTGGTGCAATATTAGGCTAAAAATACAGGTTTGAGGCCTTTAATATGGTATGTCATGCTAAGGAAGTTTTACACTGTCTGCAGGCAATGGAGAGTATACTTTAAGCTGTTTGAGCATTTTAAAATAATGATTTTTATTATCTATATTCAAATGTATCCTTTAATATCCTTTTACATATGTGGTGCAAGACTTGACACTCTGACTTTTCTCTTTTTCTTTCTACTTTCCCCTGTACGATCATCTGTGGCTAGAAATGGGGGAGAGGAATGTTCACATAAACATCTAGAGTGCTTTGTGTAAATGTGACAGATGCACAAATGCAGCTCAGGATGAAGCTATTGTTTCAAACCTGTTCTCACAGACAATTTCAGTTTTACTGGCTGGGTGTGTGACTATGTGTTTAAATACAATAACACCCAGTATTAATCCTAGTAATCACCTCACAAATTGTTTATCCCTTCAGTCATTTCAGTTTACTTATAAACAGTGATCTTTCATAGATTCTAGTAGAACTGTACCCTGATGGGGCATATTAATATTAGGAAATGAAAAATCCATATCTTCTCCAAGAATGAGAATGTGTGATTTAGCTCATTTTGTTAAAATAGTTAAGATATTCTTTATCAGGCAGAGTGTTACATTAATTTTTCACTGTTTTCTTCTTAATTGTTCACATTTATGATCACTATTTCTTCTTGTCTTTAGGTATATTCTATTAGTATCTTTAAATGTTTCCCCTCTTCTGTAATAGCATATATTCAAACCTTATGGTATCCCTAATGTATTGGTGTATTTAAAAAAATTCCGTATACAATAACACTTTATTTTTATGCTGTCTAAATCTTTTATTTAAAGACATCTGGTATGCTTGGCTCAGCGGACAAAATATGACAGTGCTGAAAAGTAGTATTAGCAATTCTTATGACTTCTTACATATTTTAAGATGTTTATGGCAGAAATTACATACTGTAGTGGATAGAGTAGCAGACTAAGAAAAATTTATCTCTGATATACAATTGCCTGCTTGTTTGTGACCTTGGGAAGATCAGTAGTCTGTTCTGATTGAATGATACTAATTTTAACCACAATTTTATAATTGTGAAAGAAGCAAAAATTGCTTGAAATATCTATGTAAGAATACTGAGATTTTAAACATAGTTCTTATTTTTAAAATTTAGCATATTATATTGCTACTGTTAATGTTCCTGAAGTGGCTCACTTGAATTCAGTTTCTTGTAATGATTAAAAACATGCTCTTGATATAGCCAGTAGAAACTTTTTGGCTTGAATTTCTGAATGAATTATAAATGAAAATATAATACTCACCTGTACTTTTACTTGTTAGATAAATTCTTTATATATTAAAACTGAATTAGTATTAAACTAAATTTGAGACATTGCTATAAATTTCAATTACATTTTGCTGCTTACAGTTTTAATTCAGAAATATTAATTGAATGGATCCTATCTCTGTAATAAGACCATGACAGGTAGTGCTGTTTATTAGATATGTATAAGAACCAGCTCATCGTTTGTGATATTTCAGCTTGTGTGTACTGTCCTCTGCTGGATGGAAAATGTTCTTCCAGTTCAAATGAGTCAGCACCTTGCTGCCTTACTAGTGATTTATTTTACTTAAACTTTGAAAGTTTTGTGTTATATTTGCTAAGGATGGAGTGAAGAAAATTTCACTCACAAGCCAGATTCCCTCACATATAAGTGATTCTGGGAAGTTCTTTGATTGTGAAATAATTAATCTTGCTATAAAATTTTTACAGTTATCTGGGAAACAAGAGGAACTTAGGTTACTATGGTATGTCTATAATTTACATATATTTATGTATCTTTTATTGAAGCCAAAAGTCAAGATTCAGTCAACCAGGGAACTCATCAAATCATGACTATTGGCAGTTTTTGTATGGTGAGTGGCCTTGTGATTTTTGTGCATTTCTTTTTAAGACTGAAGTTACTTAAAAATTGTGCATGCTTGGTAGAGGTGCATGAGAAGAAGAATGCTGGAATTTTATCTGATTCACTATACACATGCCAGATATATTTTGCTTTCCTGAAAAAGCTGTACTATCTTTACTCCTTCTCTATCTGTTGGCTTTCTAAGCACGATACCAAAGGCAAATATCCTGAGAAAAAGTGATAGCTTTAACTACAAAATGTTAAAGTTTCTGTCTGCCAAAATCCACTATAAATAAGATCAAAAGGCAACTGACAACTGGGGACAATGAGTGCAATACATATGATGAACAAAGAGTTAAAGTAAAAAAGCATGTAGGAAAATCCCTTGGATGGAGGAGCCTGGAAGGCTGAAGTCCATGGGGTCGTTGAGAGTCAGACACGACTGAGCGACTTCACTTTCACTTTTCACTTTCATGCATTGGAGAAGGAAATGGCAACCCACTCCAGTGTTCTTGCCTGGAGAATCCCAGGGATGAGGGAGCCTGGTGGGCTGCCATCTATGGGGTCGCACAGAGTCGGACATGACTGAAGTGACTTAGCAGCAGCAGGACGTGTTAGGTCATCATTTCATCTGGAGAGCTAGGTACTATTGTTATCTTTATGTTATAGATGAGAAAATTGAAGTTTGGAGATGTTTCTCTGTTAGTGATAGATTAAGTTTGCAATTTGGTGTGGAATTTGTTGAATAGAAAATGCCTACTTGGTTATTTTATCATTAATTATTAAATTAAGATTATAGAACCTAATTCTCAATAATTGATGTTTTAATTTCAGCATTTGTTTATAAAATTGCATCAGTGTTTTTATTTTCTGTTAATGTATGATTTATTTGTTAGGTCTTGTTCCTGAATATAGCTGGACTTTTCCCTTCCCTGAGAAAGTGACCTGTCTTCCCTCTACTTTCAGTAAGTCAGTTCTGATTTATATTTGGAGTCATGGCACAGTACTAGATGATTCAAGCAGAGGAAGAAAAAAGATCTGTGGCGCTTTATTTTCTACTTTCCTCTGATAAAAGTCCTAAAAGTATCTAATATATGCTGTTTTGCATTTTGCTTATATGTTTCAGGCAGAGTAAAGTGGGCAGGGATTAGCGACCTTTATATTGAAAGGAATTATTTTGAGGCTGCTGTGACAAATCTGGTGGCTTTGATTTGCTGCAATTCTATAATTTGAACACTAAGTGGCACTAAAGCCTAGGTCACAGATAAAATAGAGTCAATTTAAATTATAAGATTCAGGGGTCTCTTGATGGGTATGGCTTTATGAAAATGCAAAAAGGATCAGTGAAAGGTACTTTGAGCTTAAAAAAAAAATTAAAAGTTTGTTAGATAATCAAGTTATTTTTGAGAGCTATAAGTTTACCAACTCTATTGTTGTTTGAATATATTTGAAAGCAGAAAGTAAACTTGTTAAAGTGACCAAAGATGGTTTACCTCCCTGCAACCTATTCTTGATTCATTTTCCCTTTTTCTTTACAGAAGGGAAGTGAGTCTATACTTGCAGACAGAGTGCTCCCTTACGTATGTTGTTAATCTCCTATTCATCCACAGGTGGCAATACTGACAGTAAACACTACTTCTGAGCTCAAGCATCTTTAGAGACTGTTTAGTTATACCAATAAATGTATGTTCAAACATTTGATTGAATCTGGGATATAGCAATGTCATTCCAATAAAAAACAAATTAGAATTTATTTTGGAGGAGAAGAAAATTATACTTGTTTTGTTACTTCTGTAAGCATTAAATTCTTAATTTTTTTTCCTGCTAACATTCCACTGGTTTAAATACTCTCCCCAGAAAAAAGTCATATTCTTATCTCTTAAATTTTTTTCTAGCATGTATTGGACTTCTGCCTGAGTCTCTTTTCATTATTTAAAAATCATTTTTTAAAAGTTACTTTCTCTAAAGTTGCAACACATATACTCTACAGACTCTTTAGGGTTAATATTTTACCTAATCATCTGAATGATAAGAATTTTGCATCATAATCCATTTACCTACCTTTTATCATTATTATTATAATTGTTACTTATCTTTTATAGAAATTAAGAGGAAAGAGCAAAATCTTTATATTTAGTCTGATATTTTCTATTTCTAATATTCTTAATGTTTTTACAAATATCTGATTTCTTCTCTGGTATCCTTTCTCTTCAGACTGAAGAACTTCCTTTATCACTGCTTGTTGCTCAGGCATCTTGACAGTAAAATTTCTTGTTTTTCTTTTGTCTGAAGATGTCTTCATTTTGCCTTTATTCTTAAAGAATATTTTCACTGGGTATACAATTTTGGGTTGGCATTTTTTCCTCTTAGAATTTTCCTATGTTGTTCTACTGTCTTCTGATGACCGTAATTTCTGATGAGAAGCCAGTGTCCATGTGAGCCCTTGTTCCTCTGTAAGTACTTTGTCATTTTTTCCTACTTTTAATACTCTTCTCTTTATATTTGGTTTTCATGTTTTTGATCATACTGTGCTTAGAGTTTTATTGCTAAGTTACTGAAACTGTACATTCATATCTTTCACCATAGATGAGAGATTTGGGGCCATTATTTCTTTCAATTTTTTTTGAAAGGGGGTGCACCAATTTTATTTTCCTTTTTTGTATCTGGGTCTTGAATTCCATTTTCACCTTTTAGTCTTTTTGATATTTTACCACAGATCTCTTTAAGGACCAGCTCACATATTATTTATTTTATATTAGAGGTAGTGTTCCCTCATCTGAGCTTCAATTATTATTTGTTTATTGTAACATTCATAATTAATTAATCATACATATCTTTCTGCCCAGCAGGATTTTGCACTACATTAACCAGGAACCGATTCACAGATTTAACATAATGGCATTTAGCATAATAAATATTTTGAATTAAAAAAAAAAAACTAGTGAAACTCCCTTATATGTAATTTAATTGTGTTGTCTTCTGGTTTCTAGTTCTAGTACTTCTATTGTAGCAAACAGTATCTTGGTAAAGAAAAGAATATAAAAATGTTAATGTATATTAAAGTCTGATTACAAGGTAACATCCATTTTTATATTTTCATATTATATATGATTAGGTTTTTCAGCTATTTTATTTTTAAATGGTGTTAAAATATACATAGTGAAGTGAAGTCGCTCAGTCATGTCCGACTCTTTGCGACCCCGTGGAGTGTAGCCCACCATGCTCCTCCGTCCATGGGATTTTCCAGGAAAGAGTACTGGAGTGGGTTGCCATTTCCTTCTCCAGAGGATCTTCCCGACCCAGGGATCGAACCCAGGTCTCCCGCATTGTAAGCAAGACGCTTTTCTGTCTGAGCCACGTTCCCAAAGTACAAAATATACATAACATAACAATTACCATCTTAACTATTTTTAAGTATACACTTCAATGGTAATAAATAAATTTACATTTTTGTGTCATCAATACCACCATCCATCCCCATAATTCTTTTCATCTTGTAAAACTGAAATCTATATCTATTAAACAGTAGCTCTCCATTCTATGCTTTCCCCAGCTCTTGTCAACCACCACTGTACTTTCTATCACTATGATTTTGACTGAGTATTTTATATAAGAGAATTAATATATAATTTGTCTTTTTGTGACTGGCTTATTTCACTTAGGATAATGATCTCAATGAGGGCTTCCCTGGTGGCTCAGATAGTAAAGAGTCTGCCTACAATGCAGGAGACCTGGGTTCGATCCCTGGGTCGGGAAGATCCCCTGGAGATGGAAATGGCAACCCACTCCAGTACTCTTGCCTGGAAAATCCCATGGACAAAGGAGCCTGGTAGGCTACAGTCCACGGGGTCGCAAAGAGTCGGACATGACTGAGCGACTTCCCTTCACTTCAGTGATCTCAAGGTTCATACATATTGCAGATCACACATATTGATAGGCCATCAATAAAAATGTGTATGAAGTGATATTTCATTATGTTTTGATTTGCATTTTCCAAATGATTAGTGATGTTAAGCATCTTTTCATGAGCTTATTAACCATTTGTATATCTTCTTTGGAGAACTGTCTACTCAGGTCCTTCACACATTTCTGAATTGGCTTGTTTGGTTTACTTGTTAAATTTTAGGAATTCTGTATGTATTCTGAATATTGATCCCTTATCAGATATATGATTTGCAAATATCTTCTACTATTCTATAGGTTGCCTTTTTACTCTATGTGAGTGAACTCACTCAGTTGTGTCCGACTCTTTGTGACCTCATGGACTGTAGTCTACCAGGCTCCTCCATCCATGGGATTTTTCCAGGCAAGAATACTGGTTGCCATTGCTATTTCTGCAAAAACATTGGAATTAAAAAAAAATTGCAGTGTAGTTCATTGACAGTATCATGTTCATTTTAGGTGTACAGCATAGTGATTCAGCTGTATATATTCTTTTTCAGATTCTTTTCCATTTTAAGTTATTACAAAGTATTGAGTATAATTCTCTGTGCTGTTCAATTAGTCTTTGCGATTTATCTATTTTATGTACAGTAGTATCTGTTAACCCCACATTCCTAGTTTATACCTTACTACCTTCCCCCTTTGATAACCGTAAATTTGTTTTCTATGTCTGTGAGTCTGTTTCTGTTTTACAAATAAGTCTATTTGTAAAATTTTTAAGATTTCACATAAAAATGATAGCATGGTATTTGTTTGACTTACTTAGTATGATAATATCTAGGTCTATCCATGTTGCTGCAGATAACATTATTTTGTTCTTTTTTATGCCTGAGTAGTATCCTGTTATATTTATGTACCACGCCTTCATCCATCCCTCTGCTGATGAGCATTTAGGTTGCTTTCATGTCTGGGCTTCTGTAAGTTGTGCTTCTATGAACGTTGGGGTGCATGTATCTTTTCAGATTAGAGTTTTCATCTTTTCCAGATGGAGACTCAGGGGTAGTAGTACTGCACCACATGATAGCTCTATTTTTAGTTTTTTGAGACATGTTCATACTGTTTTCCATAGTAGCTGCACCAATTTACATCCCCACTAACAGTGTAAGCTCCAATACTTTGGCCCCCTGATGCCAAGAGCCAACTCATTAGAAAAAGACCTCTGATTTTGGGAAAGATGGAGGGCAGAAGGAGAAGGGGACAACAGAGGATGAGATGGTTGGACGGCATCATCAGCTCAATGGACATGAGTTTGAGTAAGCTCCAGGAGATGGAGAAGGACAGGAAAACCTGGCATGCTGCAGTCCATGGGGTTGCAAAGAGCTGGACACGACTCTAATAAGTAGCGATGTTGAGCACCTTTTCATGTGCCTGTCAGCCATCTGTATGTCTTCTTTGGAGAAATATATATTTAGGTCCTCTGCCCACTTTAAAAAACATTTATTTACTTATTTGTTTGACTGTGCCAGGTCTCAGTTGTGGCATGTGAGATCTTTTGGTTGTGACATGTGAGATTTAGTTCCCTGACCAAGGATTAAATTCAGGTCCCCTGCATTGGGAGCACAGAATCTTAACCATGATTGGGTTGTTTGGACTTTTTAAAAAAAATTTTGTCTGACATTACTATAGCCAGTCCTGTTCTCTTTTGTTTGCTATTTGCATGAAATATTTTTTTCATTCTTTCACTTCCAACCTGTTTGTGTCTTTGGTTCTCAGGTGAGTCTCTTGTAGAAAGCATATAGTTGAATCATATGTTTTTTGTCCATTTTTCCAGTCTCTGTCTTTTGATTAGGGTGTTTAATTCATTTACATTTAATTATAGCAGAAGGTGTAATCCAGAGTAAAATGTGATTAAAAGTAGAGGTAGCTTTCTCAGTCCCCATGAGAAACTTTTGAGTGTACTGGGGCAAGGGTGAGTCATTTTATTTGGATATTAATGGAAAGGATGCAGGAAGTTGGAGCACTTAGGGACATCTGAATTACAAATAAAAGAATGAGTTACCTATTGGGGTAAGTGTGGGAAAACTTTTGGAATGGTAAGTGTCTATGGAGGGTTGTGGAGAAAACATCTAGAATGACTCAGAGTAATGGTAAATTCTAGTTGATTACAAGTATTAAACCCATAGGTTCAAGCTGGAGGCTATAAATGAAAGGAAGGATTCTCTGTTTTTAAAAGTATTTTCAAGTCCACAGCAAACATTATTCTCAATGGTGAAAGACTGAAAGCATTTCCTCTGTGATCAAGAACAAGACAAGGGTGTCTACTCTCACCACTATTATTCAACATAGTTTTGTAAGTCCTAGCTACAGCAATTAGAGAAAAAAAGTAAAAGGAATCCAGATTGGAAAAGATGTAAAACTCTCCCTGTTTGCAGATGACATGATACTATACATAGAAAACCCAAAAGAAACTATCAGAAAATTGCTAGAACTAGTTAGTAAATTCGGCAAAGTTGCAAGATACAAGGTCAATACAGAGAAATCACTTGCATTCTTATATACTAACAGTGAAAAATCAGAGAGAGAAATTAAGGAATTAGTACCATTCACCATTGCAACAAAAATAGTAAAATATCTAGGAATAAAAAAAAAATATCTAGGAATAAACCTACCCAAGGAGACAGAAGACCTATATGTGGAAAACTATAAGACACTGATGAAAGAAATCAAAGATGACATAAACAGATGGAGAGATATTCCATGTTCCTGGGTAGGAAGAATAAATATTGTGAAAATGATTATACTACCAAATGCAATCTGCAGCTTCAATGTGATCCCTATCAAATTACCAATGGCATTTTACACAGAGCTAGAATGAAAACTTTCACAATTTATATAGAAACACAAAAGACTCCAGATAGCCAAAGCAGTCTTGAGAAAAAAGAATGAAGCTGGAGGAATCAACCTTCCTGACTTCAGGCTATACTACAAAGCTACAGTCATCAAGACAGTATGGTACTGGCACAAAAACATAAATATAGACCAATGGAACAAGATAAAAAACCCAGAGATAAACCCACACACCTGTGGGTACCTTATTTTTGACAAAGGAAGCAAGAATATACAAGAGCACAAAGATAGCCTTTTCAATAAGTGGTGCTGGGAAAACTAGACAGCTATGTGCAAAAGAATGAAATTAGAACACTACCTATCACCATACACAAAGATAAACTCAAAATGGATTGAAGACCGAAATGTAAGGTCAGAAACTATTAAACTCTTAGAGGAAAACTTAGGCAGAACACTCTATTATATAAATCAAAGCAAGATCTTCTATGACCTACCTCCTAGAGTAATGGAAAAAAAACTCACAAAAATAAGCAAGTGGGACCTAATTAAACTTAAAAGCTTTTGCACAGCAAAGGAAACTATAAACAAGGTGAAAAGATGATCCTAAAAATGGGAGAAAATAATAACTAAGGAAACAACTGGCAAATAATTGATTTCTAAAATATACAGGCAGCTCATACAACTCACACCAGAAAAGCAAACAACCCAGTCAGAAAGTGGGAAAGGGACCTGAAGAGACAATTCTCCAAAGAAGATACACAGATGACTAACAAGCACATGAAAAGATGCTCAGTATCACTCATTATTAGAGAAATACAAAACTACAATGAGATACCATCTCAGACCAATCAGAATGGCCATCATCAAAGTCTACAAACAATAAATGCTGGAGAGGGTGTGGAGAAAAGGAAACACTCTTGCATTCCTAGTGGAAATGTAGACTGATACAGCCATTATGGAAGATGGTATGGAGATTCCTTAAAAAGCTAGGAGTAAAACCACCATATGACCTAGCAATCCCACTCCTATGCATATACCCTGAGGAAACCAAAATTGAAAAAGATATATGTACCCCGATGTTCACTGTAACACTATTTAGAATAGCTAGAACATGGAAGTAACCTAGATGTCCATTGACAGATGAAATGATAAAGAAACTGTGGTACATGTATATAGTAAAATACTACTCAGCCATAAAAATGAATGCATTTGAATCCATTCTAATGAGGTGGATGAACCTAGAGCCTATTATACAGCGTGAAGTAAGTCAGAAAGAGAAATATAAATATTGTATACTGACACATATATATGGAATTTAAAAAGATGGCACTGATGAATTTGTTTTCAGGGCAGCAATGGAGAAACAGAAGTAGAGAATAGACTATGGACACGGTGGGAGGAGAAGCGGGAGAAGGGGAGATGTATGGAGGGAATAACATAGACATTTACAATACCGTATGTAAAATAGATAGCCAATGGGAATTTGCTATATAACTCAGGAAAATCAAGCAGGGGCTCTGTGACTGGTTGAGGGGTGGGCATGGGGAGGGAGATGTGAGGGAGATCTAGAAGGGAGGGGACATGGGTGTACCTATGGCTGATTCTTATTGATATATGACAGAAAACCACAAAATTCTGTAAAGCAATTATTCTTCAATTAAAAAATTAAAAAAAAGTCTTTTTAGATGTTATCTACTTTGGAAGTTCTTACAAGGAGGTCAGAGAATAACCTGTTGGAACTTGATGGTTACCTTAGTGTGATGATCACTGATTTTTTTCAAGCAAGTGTCAAATATTTAATTTTTTCCTCTATATAGTATTTTATATATCTATGTATTCAAATGTATGAGTGTTTATGGTTTTTGTGCTGTGTGCTTTACCTAAAAATTATAAAGAATTCACTCCTCATGTTTTACTCTCTTCCATTCATATATGACTTAGTTATTATTTCTAAAGTTTGGCTCTTTATTTTATCAGAAATACAATCTTCAATTAAAAAATTAAAAAAAAGTCTTTTTAGATGTTATCTACTTTGGAAGTTCTTACAAGGAGGTCAGAGAATAACCTGTTGGAACTTGATGGTTACCTTAGTGTGATGATCACTGATTTTTTTCAAGCAAGTGTCAAATATTTAATTTTTTCCTCTATATAGTATTTTATATATCTATGTATTCAAATGTATGAGTGTTTATGGTTTTTGTGCTGTGTGCTTTACCTAAAAATTATAAAGAATTCACTCCTCATGTTTTACTCTCTTCCATTCATATATGACTTAGTTATTATTTCTAAAGTTTGGCTCTTTATTTTATCAGAAATACATACTGATATAAGACATGAAATAAGGTTTTGCTTTAATTTAGAAAATGGCTAGGCAGGAGTGAAGTTATCAACATAATGGAATAAGAGTTTTCTGCTATATTTCCCTCAAAAACTACCAATTTAGATGATTGCCCATGGACAGGAAAGGCTTTGTAGAAGTCTAGGAGTCCAGTGGAAAAATTCCAGCACACTGTTGGAGGAAAAAAAAAATCTGTCATTGGATGTGTTTAAGAGGGTAAGAGGGCAATGCTGAAGAATGTTCAAACTACTGCACAGTTGCACTCATCTCACACGCTAGTAAAGTAATGCTCAAAATTTTCCAAGCCAGGTTTCAATAATAAGTGAACCATGAACTTTCAGATGTTCAAGTTGGATTTAGAAAAGGCAGAGGAACCAGACATCAAATTGCCAACATCGACTGGATCATTGAAAAAGCAAGAGAGTTCTAGAAAAATATGTGAAAGAAAGTGAAATTGCTCAGTCATGTCCGACTCTTTGCAACTCCATGGACTGTAGCCTACCAGGCTCCTCCGTCCATGGGAATTTTCTAGGCATGAATACCTAGGTGGGTTGCAATTTCCTTCTCCAAGAGATCTTCTTGACCCAGGGTTTGAACCCGGGTCTCCCACATTGTAGGCAGATGCTTACCATCTGAGCCACCAGGGAATTCCAAACAGAAAAATGTGTACTTCTGCTTTATTGATGGTGCCAAAGCCTTTGACTGTGTGGATCACAACAAACTGTGGAAATTCTTAAAGAGATGGGGATACCAGACCTCCTGACCTGCCTCTTGAGGAATCTGTATGCAGGTCAGGAAGCAACAGTTAGAACTGGACATGGAACAACAGACTGGTTCCAAATTGGGAAAGAAGTACGCCAAGGCTATATATTGTCACCCTGCTTATTTAACTTATATGCAGAGTACATCATGAGAAATGCTGGGCTGGATGAAGCACAAGCTGGAATCAAGACTGCTGGGAGAAATATCAATAATCTCAGATATACAGATGACACCACCCTTATGGCAGAAAGTGAAGAAGTGCTAAAGAGCCTCTTGATGAAAGAAGAGAGTGAAAAAGTTGGCTTAAAGCTCAACATTCAGAAAATGAAGATCATGGCATCTGGTCCTATCACTTCATGGAAATAGATGGGGAAACTGTGTCATACTTTATTTTTGGGGCCTCCAAAATCACTGCAGATGGTGATTGCAGCCATGAAAGCATGTAGAGCAGGTGTATCCATAGGAAAAGTTTAAGAAAGCCTGAGAATTCCTAACAGAGTGGACAGAAGGTATTTCTCTTCTGAAGCCAGCTAGTAAAGAGTGAAGGAATTTATTGCTTCTTCGTATGTGAAAACAGCAATGAAAGACTTTGAGGAACATCAAAAATCAAGGAAACTGACCCCAAAGATATAGAGATCTGTGATTTTCCTAATACAGAATTTAAAATAGATGTTGTAAGGAAGCTCAGTGTCTAGCTACAACACAGAAAGACAATTTAATAAAATCAGGAAAATAATACATAATAACAAGTAGTTTTAACATAGATACAGAGATGATAAAAAGGATTGAACAGGAATTTTGGAGCTCAAAAAGACAGTAAGTGAAATGAAAAACGCAAGAGTGAGCAACAACAGGCTGGATCAAGCAGAAGAAAAAATCTTAAAATAGAAGATAGGTCACTTGAAATTATCCAATCAGAGGAGAACAAAGGAAAAAGAATGAAAAAGTATAAATAAAACCTATATGAATTATGGAATTCATTAAAAGAAATAGTCTATGCATTATATAGGCTCAACATTCAGTAAACTAAGATCATGGCATCTGTTTCCATCACTTCATGGCAAATAGATGGGGAGACAGTGGCTGACTTTATTTCTTTGGGCTCCAAAATCACTGTAGATGGTGACTGCAGCCATGAAATTAAAAGACGCTTATTCCTTGGAAAGAAAGTTATGACCAACCTAGACAGCATATTAAAAAGCAGAGACATTACTTTGCCAACAAAGGTCTGTCTAATTAAGGCTATGGTTTTTCCAGTGATCATGTATGGATGTGAGATTGGACTATAAAGAAAGCTGAGCACCAAAGAATTGATGCTTTTGTACTGTGGTGTTGGAGATGTCTCTTGAGAGTCACTTGGACTGCAAGGAGATCCAACCAAGCCATCCTAAAGGATATCAGTCCTGAGTATTCATTGGAAGGACTGATGTTGAAGCTGAACCTCCAGTACTTTGGCCACCTGATGTGAAGAGCTGACTCATTTGAAAAGACCCTGATGCTGGGAAAGATTGAGGGCAGAAGAAGAAGGGGACGAGAGAGGATGAGATGGTTGGATGGCATCACCAACTCAATGGACATGAATTTGGGTCAACTCCACGAGATGATGATGGACAAGGAAGCCTGGCATGCTGCAGTCCATGGGGTAGCAAAGAGCCGGACACGACTGAGCGACTGAACTGAATTGAATGCATTATACATTATTGGAGTCCCAGAAGAAGAGGAAAGAGAAAGAGGGGTAGAGAGCTTATTTAAATGAATAATGGATCATAACATCAAAAATCTGGGGAGAGATTTGGATATCCAAATTCATGAAGTTCACAGATTCCACCAAATTTTCAACCCAAAGCAATCTTCTCCAAAACACAGTATGACAAAACTGTCTAAAATCAGAGAGAATTTTAAAAGCATCAAGAGAAAAGATATTCCTCACATACAAGGGAATCGCCATAAGACTATCAGTGGATTTCATAGCGGAAACTTTGCAGGCCAGTGACATTATATGTTCAGACTGCTGAAAGGTAAAAACTGCTACCCCAAATACTCTACTTGTCAAAATTGTCCTTCAGAATCAATTAGACATAGCTGAAAGTTCTTTAACCTGAAATGAAGAACACAGTAGGGCATAAGGTGACTGTGGACAAGCCAGTATGTTTTCTAACTTTACTATATACTCAAAAATCTCAGGTGTTATCCCATAGTTTGAATTTTAAGAATTTGCTTTCTAATAGGTTCCCAGGTAATAACAATGCTAATGATCCATGTGTAATACTTTGAGTTTCAAGGACTAATTCAGTGCATGTTAAAGTCACCCAGGGAGCTTTTAAAATTCCTACTGCATGGTTCACAGCCTTACCATTTAAATCAGAATATACAGGAGGGAGAACTAGGGTAAGTATTTTTTAGGGACCCCAGGTGATTCAAAAGTACAGTGAAATTTGGAACTACTGGAAGTATGCTAAAATACCCCCCCACTACCTTCTTGTGAATACAAGGCAATTTGTTTAGGCCATTTTCATTGGAATATAAAATGGAGATCCAGCTGATTGGTGAGAATAGGCAAGTGGAAGATACCCGAGAGGTTGTTGTTGAATCACGACGCCGGGATTCTTGGCCCCCGGAGGAGAAGAATTCAATCCAGGGCCAGAGACGAGGCTTGAATCGCTCAGAGCTTTTGTGTAATAAAGTTTTATTGAAGTATAAAGGAGATAGAGAAAGCTTCTGACATAGGCATCAGAAGGGGGTAGGAAGAGTACCCCCCTGCTAGTCTTCAGCTGGATGTTATATAGTCACCAGCAGTCTGTTAACGAAAGAAAGGAATGTCTCAAAACTTAGAATGGCACCAGGCCCCTCACCCATAAGATGTATTTTGGGATAACCTTAGCTCTAAATGGTTTATCTTGGGCCATAAAATGATTAACTTGAATATTGAGGAAGGGCAGATCACCATATAAATAGTTTCATTTACATAGATTAGAGGAACATTATCGGAGTATGACATACTGGTTCATCAAGTAGGTTCTGGGCCCAAAAGGCAGAACCGACTTGAAGACAGAGTTTGGGGTAAATGCACAGTACATCAGCATAGCTTAAGATAAACATTTCCATAAGAAAAAGGCAATGGTTAACTTCAAGTGAAACTAGGTGTCATTATAGCAACACAGAATTTTAAGAGAAACCTCTTTTTAAATTTGTATAGAGAAGGAGAAAATAT
>SJYC01063726.1:0-15434 GCA_006408675.1 Madoqua kirkii
CAGCGTCCTATTATTTAAATCCTTGGTTTCATCTCAATGTGCTGTACACAAAGTTGCTACTCAAATATATTAATCATTATGGCCTAAGAATAAAATATTTTCTTATCATAAAATAATAGGAGTTTATATTATAAAAATTGCATTAGGAAGGAAAATAGATACGTATAATTCCACCTATGATGAGCATTGTGGAAAATTTTTGTGTTTTGCAGAAGATAATTAATATTCAATCCTGCTGATGAAGTTTTTAAAATCTGGTGAAATTTTTCTTATTTAAAATAAACTATCTTAATAATTTTGGCATTATCTTTTAACCTTTCTTCATTTGTAACCTCCTACTCAATCTGGGGTCCACTGATATATGACTTCCTTACTTTAGGAAATATGTATAGTCACTCAAAAAACAGTATCAACCGCTTTCCTACAGAAGAGCTTCTTGAACTTTTTTTTTCTTCCATGTATTAGTTGGAGAATTCCCCACCCCTCTTTCACTGAGACTTGTAAAGCAAAAGGGTATGTTCTTGGGCTACTTTGGTTTAGATTCATTCTTTTCAAAGTTCTTTAGTTTCCTCTTGGAGCAATGATACAAAAATAGGGAGAGAGATGGGAGGGGGGTTCAGCTGGGAGGGAACATGTGTATACCTGTGGCTGATTTGTGTTGATGTATGGCAGAGGCTAACAAATATTGAAGAGCAATTGTCCTCCAATAATTGTATTTTGTCCTATACTTCTCAATATTATACAGTTATAATCTTTGATAATTATTAGTTACTCAAAAATACATTCTTTCTTTGTTATTTTTCTTGGGAAATAATAGAAAGATATTTTATTTGTAACAATGTGTGATATCTAAGGTTTTCACAATTAAAATATTGAAAGTATTTGATGGCAAATTCTTATTAAGTCAGCAGTAACCTAAAATGCTGGACTTTTTTGTTAGAGCATAATTTAGTTTCACTAAGAGATCAATTTTGATGTCATCTTATCTGTTTTTAGTGACCCCAGGTATTCAGAGCAGGATACCAGTACCTTATTAGCATCATCTTGTTTGAATTTTGTCTCCTGTCAGTTTCTGGGAATAGAGTGAATTGGTTCAAAGCATCAAAATCTGGGTGAGCTGATTGGAGTCCACCTTGGGCTAATCTATATAAGAAGTTAGCATCTTATGTGAGTGTCTTAATGTCCATCAGACTTGCAGCATTGCAGACTGTACTTTATGCCAGTAGCCAGGTGTGGGCAGTGATACCGGGCTGGGGAAATCTCTCTTACCGGCCCAGGAATCCAAGGCATTCAGTGCAAAACCTGGCTAGCAGCCCGAGTGAGTAGGAGCCATGTGACTCTGGTGAGTTGGAGTGTGCAATTGCCTCCTGCTTCAGAGCTACCTGATCCGAATACTAAGCAGAGCGAGTGCCGGGCTGAGTGTAAGACACTGAAGACACTGCAGAGAAAGGTGCTTATTCCAGAGGCATTACAGAACATGGAGATTAAAGACCAGGGAGCCCAAATGGAGCCGCTGCTGCCTACGGTAAGAGACAACCTGCTGTCACGTAGATTAACAGCGTTTGCAGCAAAACCTGTCAGGCAAGCGGTCTGCAAGCTAGGTTCAGCGAGTGTACTTTGGGGTGGTGGATAGCTCCCACGACATATGGACAGGGGTCTCCTCCCATCTTGGGTGACTGAAATGCATAATACGAAGCACATGATTTTTTTCCCCCTTCTCAATATGGATGCACGACGGTGATGAAATGTCTCATGTTTGCTGCTGTTTGAAGAGATGGCTAGGTTTAGCAGCAGGGGCAGCTGTGTATCTCTTTCGCTGTCTGTTACTGCCTATCTCTCTGTTAGGCTGTGCAGTCAAGCCCCTGCAAAGAAGCCCTCTTTTAATCATTTTTCTTCTGTGATAAATTTCCTCCCCATACCTCATCCCCCTGCCAGTGAGGTGAGGGAATCTGCTGCTGTTATAGCTCTAGAGATTTAGTCTCTGCAGAAACGAGGGAAAAGGAAAACAGAAGGATCGTGTACGTGTGTGTGTGTGTGTGTGTGTGTGTGCTGTCAGTTTCTCTCAAAGGGAAATGTGTCATGGTTCACATACAAAGAAGGTATGCATTTTGAGGGTCAGGCACATGAATCAGTTTTGAATATCTGAAATGTCCCTGAACTGTCATTTAGAAATAGCCTGTTTATCTCTAGGTCACAGGCTGCCTCCCTGGATCTGATTCCTGGGTGAGTAGTTGATTTGCCTCTCCTTTCCACAATGTTTGGCTGGCTCACAGACTTTGTAGTTCTTCAGGCAACATCCTTTCTCAGTCTAGAGCAGCTGATATTGCTGTGTTCAAGGGGAAAAAAAAAAGAAAATAAAAACAACAATATTATTTTCTTGAGGCAACAGAGATGCCATGCTCTAGCTTCCAGCCACCTATCAGCGCTGTCACGGCTCAGGGCAGCAGAAATCTCGCTGCAGCAAACCAGGCCGAGGGGCTGTTCTCAGCTCTCTGTTACTCAGGTTGGTGACCCACCTTGCAGACTTGCGACTGGCAGTAAGCTGTCCATTTCTGAGCACATTCCTAGTCTTTGAACACATCTTTCAATCAAATAATTCCCTAGGGGGAGTGAGTAAATTCTGGGCCACTGTATATTTAGGGCCTTACCTCTCCTGCCGGGCTCAAAATCTGCAAAAGATTCCAGTTTGCATCTCGGAATTGGCTGTGGCTACTGAGCATGCCCAGTTCTCCTCAGGATGCCAGTCTTGGGCAGGGAGGGAGCTGGGAGATGACAATAATGCAGGGGTCACCACTAAGAATGGAGCCTAGATATAAGGCAGGGGGAGTGTCAAAGAGGGGGAAAAAATGAAAGCTTGCCTATTAGCCTGCCTGCTTAAAAATAGAGATATTTCTTTACAGATCAAAGTGGAGTTATTTTACAAAAATGAGACTAAAAGGTTTATCCTTTGTATTTCCAAACTTGAATAGAAACATAAATTAGGATTCTGTGGGTATTCAGAATAATTGTACCCTGTATGAGCGAGAAGAACTAAACACAGGAATTGGGGAATGGAAATTTAAGGAAGATTAAGATATAGGGGAAGAACCTTTTTTTTTTTTTTTTTAATGAGGAAGGGGTTTGGAAGTTGTCCTAGAAAAGCAGGCTGAAGTTAGTTGATGTGGTGGTATATGAATAGGGTTTAGGGCCTAATGAGGATTAACTGGAAAAATTTAGAAGATGGTGACATTATTGGGCTAGATGGACAAACAGTCTGTGACTTAAAAGAGTAGAGAAAATACAAGTTTGTCTAGAAAAGGTCTGCAGTAAGTTGGGTGGACTTTTTTGAAGAGTTGAAAGTGCATTTCATGAGGATTATGCCCAGCACAAAACTGTTACAAAAGTTAATAGCAAGAGAGAATCATCTTAGCAGTTCATTATAAGGAAAATGAGCATGAGAGGCTAGAAATATTGTTGAATTATTGGCCTACTTTTATATCTGTATAGTATTTTCAGTCTCTTCAATTGCTTTTATGACCTCCCTGCCTCAAATAATCATGTTGAGTAAAGCAGATTTTACTGTCTTAATTTTACATATAAAGAATGAAGACACAGGTAGTTTGAAAAGCATGTTTAAGGTCATATAGTGATGAAACCAGAACTAGAATATAGGTCTTTTAAAGCTAGTTCATAAAATAAAGCTTTTTTAAAAAAATATTATATTATTAATCAGACTTATAATAGTCAGACGCTGGGCTGGAATTTTATACTTGGAAGAAAAAGGAAGAAATAGTTTTGGGCTCTGTTTTAGAAAATTAATCAGATGACTTTGCAAATAGTTATGTGAGAGGCAGTATGACATAGTATTTTAAAACACAGTCTTACAGGTTCCAGCACTGCTGTTTACATGCTATATAATCTTGGAAGACTGATTTAAGTCTTAGTTTCATCAACTGAAAAATGGGAAGGTGATGGTACTTTCCTCTTGTGTTTTGTGATGAGCAAATGAAATAATCTATGTGAAATGGCTGGCATTTAGTTCTAAGTAAAAGCTGCTATTATCATTGCTGATGGAAGAATAGATGAGATAAATTCTAGGTTTAAGGCTTTTATGACAGATGGCTTATCAGTACTTCTGCTCAGAAGGAAAAGTGGGGAAATGGAACACTGGAAAACACTGTACAGTGGAGGTGGAAGGTGGAGTTTTTAGTTAATAGCTATGGAAACTTTGTAGCAAAAAGGCATTAAAAGCCAAGATTAGACATGGGAAAGCAGCAGTCAGAGGTAGGTAGAGAAGTAAGAGAGAGAGAAAAATGATAAGAATGGATAAGAATGCCAAATAAGTGAATATATTAATTCTGACTTAAGTGAAAAGGTAGAATACATTCTTCTTAAGCCTCCAACTTTTACTTTGACTTAGTATATATAAAGCACATCTTCAGACTTTGTGTGAAGGAGGCCCTGCCTTGTCCCCATTTCTCTTAGTCCTTCCAAGGGAGTGTCAGAGATTATTTTCTTCTCACCAGGCATTGTTGCATTTGTAGGCCCTAGATAACCCTAAGATTAGGACATTCAACTCTAATAGGCTCAGAATTGAGTCTGGTTTTCATAGCACCTGACTGTTATTTCTGAAGCAATAGAACAAAATTAGGTTGAGAAGATTCATTAACTTATTAAATGCCTGTGTGCTGTGCTTAGTTGCTCAGTCATGTCCAACTCTTTGTGACCCTATGGACTGAAGCCCACCAGGCTCCTCTGTCCTTGAAGATTCTCCAGGCAAGAATACTGGAGTGGGTTGCCATGCCCCCCTCCAGGGGATCTTCCCAACCCAGGGATCGAACCCAGGTCTCCTGGATTGCAGGTGGATTTTTTACCAGCTGAGTTACCAGGGAAACCCATTAAATTCCTACTATTGGCCAAACATATTCTTGGTGGTGGGAGTAAAGCAATGAACAAGACAGACAAATGCCCTGTGCACATGAACCTCACAATCTAGCTAATCTAGAGTAGAGATAGGACTCCACTTTTTGAGAAACTGCTATTTTGTTTTCAAATATTTAATCATAGCTGTAAGCTCTTTGATGTGGGTATATATAGAAACTCTATGTAATAGTAATGATAGTGGCATTACTTTAGAGGATGGAATTAATCTTTTAAAAGTATGAACCAAAAAAAGTATGAACTAGTTTATTGCTCATCACTTTCAACTTTTTATTGACAGTGCTGAATTTGTTTTAGGAGTAAATAATTGGATAATCTTTAAATTATAGGCTATGAATGAGGCTTCTAGGTGAATCTTTTTATAACAAATATTTCTATTTTATACCGTTAATCTTAGATGATACGTAGTAGTCTACGTTAGATGCCTTCTAAAATTCAGATGTCCCAAAAGGAACTTAAGTTAAACTTACTTATAAAATTGCCTTGAGTTATGCCGCTAGAATAAAGGTTGCTTTTTTAAAGGTAATGTAGTATAGCATAGCAGAGAAAGCAATGGTACCCCACTTGAGTAGTCTTGCCTGGAAAATCCCATGGATGGAGGAGTCTCGTGGCCTGCAGTCCATGGGGTCACAGAGAGTCGGACACGACTGAGCGACTTCACCTTCACTTTTTACTTTCATGCACTGGAGAAGGAAATGACAACCCACTTCAGTGTTCTTGCCTGGAGAATCCCAGGGATGGGGGAGCCTGGTGGGCTGCTGTCTATGGGGTCGCATAAAGTTGGACACAACTGAAACAGCTTAGGAGCAGCAGCAGCAGTATAGCATAGATGGGAGAGTTTAGTACCATTTAGAATATTAATTCCAGATTTCCAAATGACCCAGTATATAGAATTATTTGTGAAAAAATAATATGAAAACATTTTATATTATTATCTTAAGGAAAAGAAAAATGGAACTTAAATGTCAGAGTAACAAAAAGAGCAACTTAGGTTGACTAAGTTATATTGATATTTCTATTTTATTATAATTTAATTATATGAATTTAAAGAAAATGTACTCATTACACATGGTAATACATAGAAAGCAAGAAATACAGTATAAGAAATTTTCTTATAAGAATTTTCACTCTCATGACTCACTTTCATGGTGAGTGAATATAGAAATAAATTATATGTATAGGATGCTAAGGTTGGTAGTGAGTTGTTGTTGGTCAGTCGCTCAGTCGTGTCCAGCTGTTTGCGACCCCATGGGCTGCAGCATGCCAGGCTTCCCTGTCCTTTACCATCTCCTGGAGCTTGCTCAAACTAATGTCCATTGAGTTGGTTATAATATTAATTCCAGATTTCCAAATGACCCAGTATATAGAATTATTTGTGAAAAAATAATATGAAAACATTTTATATTATTATCTTAAGGAAAAGAAAAATGGAACTTAAATGTCAGAGTAACAAAAAGAGCAACTTAGGTTGACTAAGTTATATTGATATTTCTATTTTATTATAATTTAATTATATGAATTTAAAGAAAATGTACTCATTACACATGGTAATACATAGAAAGCAAGAAATACAGTATAAGAAATTTTCTTATAAGAATTTTCACTCTCATGACTCACTTTCATGGTGAGTGAATATAGAAATAAATTATATGTATAGGATGCTAAGGTTGGTAGTGAGTTGTTGTTGGTCAGTCGCTCAGTCGTGTCCAGCTGTTTGCGACCCCATGGGCTGCAGCATGCCAGGCTTCCCTGTCCTTTACCATCTCCTGGAGAGAAGCCTGGCTTGGAGAATTTTAAGCATTACTTTACTAGAGTGTGAGATGAGTGCAATTTATTTTTAATTGGCTTTAATTTAAAAGAATTGAATGAATTTTTAGTTATATGCAATATTTTAAAATCCTAGCTCAGTTTTTAGCTATGTGAGTCTGGGTAACTTATTCAGTCTGTTTCAGCATCAGTTTTTCATCCATCAAAGCTAGATAACATTAGCAACATATCAAGAGAATCATAAAGACTAGAGGTGTTTGTGCTTAGCACAGGCCTGAGACAGTACCTATTAATATTATTACTTCATGAAGATTGTCTAATTATCATCATCATTTCAATTCAGCACTCATTTATGTTAGAATAGGACGGTGGAAAGAATGATGAACTGGGAGTCAAGAAATGAGAACTGTAGACCAAGCTCTGCACTAACTAGTATAAGTGCCTGCCCTTAAATACATGTCCTTATCTCTTTGATGTTCAGCTTCATCTGTAAATTAAGTTAGTTTAAAATTCTAGTCTCCAATTGATTGCTACAGTCCTTTTCTGACCAAAGCATATCTTATTTCAAACAGTAAATGTATTATATATTAGTTATTCGCTTTTTCTAAATAAGAGCAATAAATCTCAAGGAGTATCTGAGATAATTCTTTAAATAGGAAGGATATACTAGAACTTTAATTTACAGTTATCTAAAAATAAGATGTAACTAATGTTTACTATATAGATTGAAAGTAGTATCTTCACAAAAAGCCAAATGATCAAGTGGCATGTATCCTATGAGATACGAGAAGGGAAGAGTGGGATTTTCTCTGCATAGAAAATGGGTTGACAATGGCATCCACGTGTTTCCATTCACTTGATGCATCTTACAATGCTCTGCAGTCTATACCCAGTTTAGACTTCTGAAATAACCATCATCCTAAGGTTAGAAAGTAATGACACATTGGAAGTATGATTATTTTTCTGCCAGGCTCTCTTGACTTTTTGAGTTCTAGATGAAGGTTCACATATTTTGTAGTCCTCCATCAAAACTATCTTACTTGTTTGTCTGATCGCAATATTTTCAACATAAATTAATACTTGCAGGCTTTTAGAACCAGACATGGAACAAAAGACTGGTTCCAACTGGGGAGAGGAGTACATCAAGGCTGTATACTGTCACTCTGCTTATTAAACTTATATGCAGAATACATCATACAAAATGCCAGGCACTAAGGTTAGAAAGTAATGACACATTGGAAGTATGATTATTTTTCTGCCAGGCTCTCTTGACTTTTTGAGTTCTAGATGAAGGTTCACATATTTTGTAGTCCTCCATCACAAACTATCTTACTTGTTTGTCTGATCGCAATATTTTCAACATAAATTAATACTTGCAGGCTTTTAGAACCAGACATGGAACAAAAGACTGGTTCCAACTGGGGAGAGGAGTACATCAAGGCTGTATACTGTCACTCTGCTTATTAAACTTATATGCAGAATACATCATACAAAATGCCAGGCTAAATGAAGCACAAGCTGGAATCAAGATTGCCGGGAGAAATATCAGTAACCTTAGACATGCAGCTGAAACCACCCTTTTGGCAGAAAGCAAAGAGGAACTAAAGAGCCTCTTGATGAAAGTGAAAGAGGATAGTGAAAAAGCTGGCTTAAAACTCAACTTTCAAAAAATGAAGATAATGGCATCAAAGAGCTGACTCATTTGAAAAGACCCTGATGCTGGGAAAGATTGAAGGTGGGAGGAGAAGGGGACAACAGAGGATGAGACAGTTGAATGGCATCACTGACTCAATGGACATGACTTTGAGTAGGCTCTGGGAGTTGGTGATGGATGGGGGGTCCTGGTGTGCTGTAGTCCATGGGATCATAAAGAGTTGGACACGACTGAGTGACTGAACTGAACTAAAAAATAAAAACAAGAATCCCATTATAAAGTGAGCTTTCATATCTACATCCTCAAAAATGAAAGTTCTATGAAGCAAGGTGCTATAAAGTGTAAGGCATTGTAGGTTGCATATTGCAGGATTCCATTTATTGAAATGTCTGTAATAGGCACATTCTTAGAGACTAAAGTGGATGAATGTTTTCCAGGGCTTGGGGTGTAGCAGAGAACTGAAAATTAAGAGCTCTGGGGTTTCTTTTTGGAGTGATGGGAGTGTTCTGGAAGTAGTTAGTGGGGATGGTTGCACAACATTGTGGAAGTACTGGACACCACTGAATTGTACATGGCAAAATGGTCAATTTTATGTAAGAAAATGGCAAAGTAATTAAGTTATTGTGTACTCATTATCACTAACAGAAGGTTGATTTAAACAATGCTTGTATTATTCATATTTATACAAATCAATGAAAGGGCAAATAAGATACTCATGAAAATTAAAAATAACTTCATGCATACACACACACCCAGTCTGTGCCATAAAATTTGTTCTCTTTGTGAATATAATGTTGAGGTTGGCCATGGTTTCAGCAAAGTATTTGTAGAGATCTTTTGAAATATATATTCAAAGCTGAGTTAAGAAAGTATATGTCACAAACAATATATGAGAAGAAGAGAACTATTTAACTTGGGTCAAATTGTTATTTCTTATCCAAATCACCTTTCTAAATTTCTCTTGATACTCTTTAAACTTTACCATAAGGAAAATCAAAGCAACTAAATTTATGAGAAGCTACTTTTTTCCATTAAAGCTCACTTTGTTTTACTAATATTTTTAGGGTCATTGTTGTTCTGGCTCATAAAATGCTATCTTACTATATGGTAGGGTTATAGTTAATGTTAAAAGAAATTTCCAGACTATTTTTCAGTGAGAGTGTGCCATTTTACAGTTTTGGTTTTTCCACACTTTTACTAACAAACTTTTTTTTGAATATCCATTCTGAGTTAATTTTTATGTATGGTATGAGATAAAAGTTGTTGTTTTTTGTTTTTGCAATTTCCCCAGCATCATTTGTTGAAAACACTAGCTTTCTCCCCTGAGTTTTCTTGGCAGCTTTGTTGAAATTAAATTGATAATAAGGTTATTTGTTTGGACTCTGATTCTGTTCTGTTGATGTACATGCATAAGTGAAGTGAACTCACTCAGTCATGTCTGACTCTTTGCGACTGTAGCCTACCAGGCTCCTCCGTCCATGGAATTTTCCAGACAAGAGTACTGGAGGGGATTGCCATTTCCTTTGTGTATCTTCACCTTAATACCACTGTCTGATTATTGAAGCTTTCTAATAATATTTAAAATCAAGTGGTATAAATCTTTCATTTTTATTCTTTTTCTAAGTTGTTTTGGCTATTCTAGATACTTTACATTTCCATATAAATTTTAGGGCCTGCTTATTGACTGCTATGAAAAGCCTGCAAGGGTCTTAATAGGAATTGCTTTGAATTTATAGATCAATTTGAAAATTGCTATCTTGACAATATTGAGTCTTCCAAATGTGAACTGTCTCTACAGTTTTTAGATCTTTAATTTCTTGTGGCAGTGTTTCGTAGTTTTGTCTTGTGAGAATTTTTATGCACTGTATCAAGGATGACATAAAAATTCCTGAGATGCCATTTGTACAGACGTTTCTATATTAAGCTTAGACCCAATTCCAAATAGTTCAGAACTCCAGGGGTTTTCTCAGAGGACCTAAATGGAGTTTAATATATGGATCCAGTGTGATAGAGTGAGAATGTATTGTAGCCAAGGATTCTGTATAGTTTTGATTTAATGATAAAGACCTTATATTATCAGTATCATCAAAACTTGCTCATTTTTATGAAAATTGTGCTCTAAAAATCTAATAAGCAAATTTTTAAAGAATTTTCCCATTCCATATTGAATGTGTTAGGTTGCTGGAGTGCCTCCAGTATTTATTTGTACTTCTGCTTCTTGCTTATCCTGAGAAACCAAAATTATTCAGAGATTGCTACTGCTTCCTAATGGCTTTTTTTCCCCTTTTTGACACATGAGGGTTTGATATCAAAGATGATGACCTAATCAAATTCCAGAAAGCAAATGCCATAAAAAATACTTAGATATATAACAACTACTGTAAAACATAGCTTTGTTTATAAAGCATATTTGATTATTGTTATGTTTGTACTACCTCTTTTATAAGTAGAGTGGGCATAAATACAATGGTGATTTTTTGTTGATATTTAAGCTGCTCTGGTATTAAGCTTATTCAAACTCTTTTTGATTTGCTCAGAAATAAGAATATGGTTAAAAATGAAAAACAAATGTAGACAGCAAGACATAAACCTAATATATAATATGATTGTAATTTGAGTGCATACTGTACACTTTGTTTTATTAACAAATAACTTCACAGTATAATGCCTGTCCAAAAATCTGATTTTTATGTAATCTTACAGAGCACTTCTGGTAGATATAAAATTTTGGTATTTTTTTCTGCTAAGAAAAAGGATTATTGAAAACCTTAAACTCAAAGACCATTTGCATCAGAATCGTCAGGAGGACTCATTAAAAATGCAAGTTCTGGGCCTTATTCAAACTTATAGGCTTAGAATATCAAAGGGATGGTGCCAGTAAACAAGAAATTTAAAGCACTCTACAAAGGTGATCCTTATGAATATGTAAGCTTGGGAATCTTTACCTAACAAACAAAGTTCTTTGAATTATTTTTCCTGTGGAAATGAATGGTGGAAGACAAAAGCTTGCAATAAAATAGAGCTGTTTTTTTAAAATAAGTCATAATGGATTCAAAAATAAAGTTCTTACTGCTTGTTTTACTCATTTAGCATTTAGCACATATTACATATCACTTTGCAATTTCTTATGTATGCAAAACGATTTTTACTTATATATAAATACACATACCTGTAACTTGTTTCTTCAGTTACAGTGTAGGTTCTTAAAAGTAGAGTCTACTGTGGATAATTTTGTGCTGCTTTCACGAAGCTAAGTGCAGGAAAGTCCTTCTTAAATGTCTCTTGGGTTATTAGGCAGCGACACCAGTAGACATCAACTGTCAAGAACTGAAACTCTGAAAACAGACAGTTCTAACTGTTCTAATTTGTAGGTATGAGCATTGGCAAGTTGCCTAGTGGTTCAAAGCCTCCCTTTACTTATCTATAAAATAAGGATGATAACAGTGATAGCATCTGTCTCAACAATAATAGCTTGTGAAAATAAATGAATTGTGTACATATTATGTAGATAATTGTGTACCTATACATATATATTTGCATGCATAAATATGCACTCATATTATGTTTCCATGTATATATATTTGTATATATGTTTTATTATATTTTTTTGAGTAATGACAAAGATAATAGTGATTATTGTTATTAGCTTAATATTTTACCTTTGAAAATAATTATATTGAAGATTTTTATACCTAATATGCATAATTAATTCAATCAGTGGTTCAATAAAGCTTATAAAATAACTTTATTCATTTGACAGTAATAAGATGTGTGCCAAAAATGTAATCTTGGAAGTATAAAATATATTTTTCCTAATTATAAAATTGATATATTTTAGGGTAGCTTAGAAAGCATAGAAAAATAAATACAAAAGGAAGCATTCATTTTACTATTATTTAGCTCTTTGAGATTATTTTATACCTAAAGAATAATTGCAAAAACAGTACAAAGAGTTCCTGAGTACCTTTCATCTATGTTGCCATGCTAGTACTTTACAGAATTACAGTTATTAAATCCAGGAAATTAACATTGGGACAATTCTAGTAACTAAACCAAATATTTATTAGCATATCACCGATTTTTCCACTAATATCATTTTTCTGTTCCAGGATTCCATTTTGTCTTTAGATACCATGTCTCTAATCATCTCCAATTTGTGAGGTACTGTCTTCCCTTATCTTTCATAGCTTTGACACTCTTGAGGTATACAGATTTTTTTTGTATACCTCACTCAGTTTGTGCCTGTCTGCAGTTCTCCTAATTATCCTGAGGTCATGCATATTTTTTTGGTTAATGTCACTGAAATGAAATGAACTCTTCCCAGTGCATCATGTCAGGGGATAGATGATGTCCTATAGAAGCATTCATTTTACTATTATTTAGCTCTTTGAGATTATTTTATACCTAAAGAATAATTGCAAAAACAGTACAAAGAGTTCCTGAGTACCTTTCATCTATGTTGCCATGCTAGTACTTTACAGAATTACAGTTATTAAATCCAGGAAATTAACATTGGGACAATTCTAGTAACTAAACCAAATATTTATTAGCATATCACCGATTTTTCCACTAATATCATTTTTCTGTTCCAGGATTCCATTTTGTCTTTAGATACCATGTCTCTAATCATCTCCAATTTGTGAGGTACTGTCTTCCCTTATCTTTCATAGCTTTGACACTCTTGAGGTATACAGATTTTTTTTGTATACCTCACTCAGTTTGTGCCTGTCTGCAGTTCTCCTAATTATCCTGAGGTCATGCATATTTTTTTGGTTAATGTCACTGAAATGAAATGAACTCTTCCCAGTGCATCATGTCAGGGGATAGATGATGTCCTATTTCTAGGGATATTAACCTTGATTATAGAAGTGTTGGTTGGATTTTCCACTGTAAAGTTAAAAATTTCCCTTTGTAATAATATCTTCGGGGTGATACTTTGAGACTATGCAGATATCTTGTTTCTCTTCAAACCTTTGCCTACTAATTTTCGCATTCATCAGTGAATATTTCCTGCTTATTACCTATTTATTACTTTATTTATTTGCTTAATAGTGACTTACTATTTCTCTCATTCTTTCTGCATTTGGAAATTAGAATTATTTTTCCTGTAAGGAATAGCTGTCACTTTTCCTCCATTTATTTATTTATTTAATTGCTTAATGGCAACTCACTCCAATATTTTTGCCTGGGAAATCCCATGGACAGAGGAACCTTGCCGTCTGCAGTCCATGGAGTCACAAGAGTCGAATATGACTAAGTGATTAAACAACACAAAGATATTTATTTTATTTTATGGGCCATAATCCAGTACTCTAAGAATTAATTCATTTAGTTGCACAAATGGTTTTATATTTGAAGATTAGGAACTCCTTTCATTTGACTTTCGTCCTTTCAACACGCTTCCATTCTTTTCTGAGCACTTCCGTAGTATCTGGGACCGTAAGATTTTCCAGGGTCATCTTTTATTTACCCTGCCTCAGACCCAGAATCAACTATTTCTTTAAGGAGCTACCAGGCTAAGTGTTAGTATATTTATAAACACTGCCAATTTTTTTCCTGAAAAGATTATATAACCAGTTTTAACTTTCGCTCGAAGTTTCACTAGTGTTTTAAAAACTGATGGTTTGCCTGGTACACTTTTTAACAACGTACCCTTTTGTATTCCATTTCCAACTTTGTTTACTCTTATGTAGTGTTTTTCTATAAAGTAGGTTTCTTCATAAGAGGAAACATTGAACTACTTGCAAAAGCCCTCTGTTTAATTCACCTTACTTAGGGTATTACCGAAGTGCTGCATAAGTCAGTTATTAACATCTGTTTTATACGTGGCTCCTTTGTACAGTGAAGGTATGAGGCTCAAGCCTGTCATTACAGATCTGTACGAGGTGCCATTTTGGCCATGAGAATTTTCCATCTGATAGAGTGAAATGGTTCCTCTACTTTCTCAAAAACTACAGACATTATTTTTAAAAAATTTTAAAAGAATGAAGTTGATCAGTCCAATTAATCAGGTGTTTCAGTGTCTTGTCATTTTCCTCAGCCTTACTGTTTATCGGGCTTCCCAGGTGGTGCCAGTGGTAAAGAACCTGGCTGCTGGTGAGGGGACATGAGACACGGGTTTGATACTGGGGTGGGAGAGATCCCCTGGGGGATTAGTCTGTTATAGAAGAGATACAGACACTCAGATTTTACTTGCTATGTTAAGATGATTCTTATGTATAGTGGTTTCAGTTTTATCAGTCCTTAAGATGATGAGACTATCATTTTTATTTGAGCCATCTAGGATCTTTCATGTCATTAGAATCATGTTGAAGAAGTACTTGAAGATCCTCACTGATGACAAACTTGACAAAGTGAAATTTCTAGACCTTACTATATGTTGTTATTTAAATAAAACATGATGATTTGGACTCTGAGCATAGTTCTCTGATTTAATAATTCTTTTTATCTTATTAGTGGTTTGAAAAAAATTTGTTCATAAGAACTGGGGTTAGTATTAATCTTTTTAAAATCAAGTAATTTAGTAACAGTTGTACAACAGTAACTGTGCACATTTGTCTTGGCATTGTTAGTGAAAAAGTACTTGCTATTCAGGTCTTTAACATAAATATCTATTGTAAATGGTTATCATAAAATCTTAATAATAATAATTTCTGAATATTAATTCTCTTATCTTGGTATTAGAAGCTTAGATACCAGTACCAGTCTAATAAAAGGTACTTGGAATCTCATACAGACCATTTCTGTGTAATAAAAAATATTTTTTCAAATCTTTATGAGGACAAAAACACAGAAATGGTGAACTCTGATTTTGTCCATTCAAAAATCAATGATGCTTTCTCATAATTTAGGAAATTCTAACCCTAGTATACTCATTTAAAGCATATTGACTCAGCCTTGAACCCAGTTTTAAAAAGATCAGCCTTACATGAACTCAATTTTCAGTTCAGTTCAGTTGCTCAGTCATGTCTGACTCTTTGCGACCCATCAGTTGCAGCACGCCAGGCCTCCCTGTTCATCACTAACTCCCGGAGTTCACTCAGACTCACGTCCATCGAGTCCGTGATGCCATCCAGCCATCTCATCCTCTGTC
>SJYC01063727.1:0-12899 GCA_006408675.1 Madoqua kirkii
TTTTCTGGTATATTGAGTGTAGCACTTTAACAGCCTCATCTTTTAGGATTTGCCTTAGCTCAGCTGGAATTCCATCACCTCCAATAGCTTTGTTCATGGTGATTCTTCCTAAGGCCCACTTGACTTCACACTCCGAGATGTCTGGCTCTGAATGAGTGATCACACCATTATGGTTATCTGGGTCATTATGATCTTTTTTTTTGTATAGCTATGTACTCTGGCTTCCCTGGTGGCTCAGAGGTTAAAGCGTCTGCCTCCAATGCGGGAGACCCAGGTTCAGTCCCTGGGTTGGGAAGATCCCCTGGAGAAGGAAATGGCAATCCACTCCAGTATTCTTGCCTGGAGAATCCCATGGACGGAGAAGCCTAGTAGGTTACAGTCCACGGGGTCGCAAAGAGTTGGACACGACTGAGCGACTTCACCTTCTATGTACTGTTGCTACTCTTCTTAATATCTTCTGCTTCTGTTTAGTCCATATCATTTCTGTCCTTTATTGCACCCATCTTTACATAAAATGTTCCCTTGATATCTCTAATTTTCTTGATGAGATCTCTAGTCTTTCCCGTTCTATTGTTTTCCTCTATTTCTTTGCATTGTTTACTTAAGAAAGCTTTCTTATCTCTCCTTACTATTCTTTGGAACTGCATTCAGATGGGTTTATGTTTCCTTTTCTCCTTTGCCTTTCTGTCTCTTCTTTTCTCAGCTATTTGTAAGGCCTCATCAGACAGTCATTTTGCCTTTTTGCATTTCTTCTTCTTGGCGATGGTTTTGATTACAGTACAATGTCATGCACCTCTGTCCATAGTTCTCTAGGCACTTTTGTCTATCAGTATAATCCCTTGAATCTATTTGTCACTTCTGTATAATCATGAGGAATTTGATTTAGGTCATACCTGAATGGCCTAGTGATTTTCCCTACTTTCTTCAATTTAAATCTGAATTTTGCAATTAGGAGTTCATTATCTGAGCCACGTCAGTTCCCAGTCTTGTTTCAGCTGATTGTATAAAGCTTCTCCATCTTTGGCTGCAAAGAATATAATCAATCCGATTTCAGTATTAACCATCTGGTGATGTCCACGTGTTGACATAAATATATTAGACATATATATGTATTTATGTGTGTACATATACACATATTTTTTTCAGATTCTTTTCTAGTATAGGTTATTACATGATAATGAGTATAGTTTCCTGTGCTATACATTAAATCCTTCTTGTTTATCTATTTTATATATAGTAGTATGTATGTGTTAAACCCATATTTCTAATTTATCCTCCATCACTCCTCTCCCCTTTGGTAACCATAAGGTTGTGCTCTATTTCTGTGAGTCTGTTCTTGTCTTGTAAATAAATTTATTTGTATTGTTTTTTGGGGACTTCCCCTTGATTCCATATATACATGGTATACAATACTTGTCTTTCCCTGTCTGACTTACTTTATTTAGTATGATATTCTCTAGGTTCATCCATGTTGCTGCAAATGGCATTATTTTACTCTTTTTATGGCTGAGTAATATTCCATTGTGTATATATATACCACATCTTTTAGAAAAAAACATTTTATTGAAATATAATTGATTTACAGTGTTCTCTTAGTTTCATTTGTACAGCAAAGTGATTCAGTTATACAAATATGTATTTTTATTCTTTTTCAGAATTTTTCCTATACAGGCTATTACAGAATATTGAGCAGAGTTCCCTTGTTGCAGCAAGTCCTTGTTGCTTATCTATTTTGTATAAGTAGTGGGTAAATATTAATCCCAAACTCCTAATTTATCCCTCCTCCCACCTTTCCCTTTGCTTACCATAAGTTTGTTTTCTATGTCTTTAAGTCCATTTCTGTTTTGTAAATACACTCATTTGTATACTTTTTTTGTCAGATTACACATACTAAGAGATATCTTATGATTTTGTCTTTACCTTTCCAACTTACTTCATTTAGAATGATAGTCTCTAGGTTTATCAATGTTGCTGCAAATAGCATTATTTCATTCTTTTTATGAATGAGTAATATCCCATTATATACATATACCATATCTCCTTTACCCGTTCATCTGTCAATGGGCATTTAGGTTGTTTCCATGTCTTGGCTATTGTAAATAGTGCTGCAGTGAACATTAGGGTGCATGTATCTTTTCAAATTATGATTTTCTCTGTATATATGCCCACAAGTGAGATTGCAGGATCATATGATATGATCTATGATATAACAGATCATATGATATCAGATCATATGATAGACCATATTTTTAGTTTTTAAGAAATCTGCATACTGTTTTCTACAGTAGCTATACCTACTTATATTCCTATTAACAGTGGAGAGTTTGCCCATTTTTTAAACTGGGTTGTTTTATTTGTTATTATTGAGTTATATAAGCTATCCATGGAGAAGGGAATGGCTACCCACTCCAGTGTTCTTGCCTGGAGAATTCCATGGAGAGAGGAGCCTGGCAGGCTACAGTCCATGGGATTGCAGAGTTGGACACAACTTAGCAGCTAACACTATATGAGCTCTATTTAGATTTTTGAAATTAACCCCTTCTCATTGCATTCTTTGTAAATATTTTCTGTCAGTTCATAATTTGTCTTTTCATTTTTCTTATGATTTCCTTTGCTTTGCAAAAGTTTTAGGTTTGATAATGTTTGAAACTGTTCATTTTTGCTTTTATTTCTATTGCTTTGGGAGACTGGTCTAAGAAAATATTGTTGTGATTTATGTCAGAGAATGGTTTGCCTGTTTTCTCTTCTAGGAGTTTTATGGTGGCATGTCTTATACTTTGGTCTTTAAATTGTTTTGAGTTTATTTTTGTATATGGTATGAGGGTATGAGAGAAATCAGTAATTTCATTGATTTACATGTAGCTGTCTAACTTTTCTAATACAACTTGCTGAAGAGACTGTCTTTTCTTCATTTTGTGTTCTTGCCTCTTTGTTGAAGATCTGGACCATAGATGTGTGGGCTCTCTATTCTGTTCCGTTGATCCTTATATGTATTTTTGTGTCAGTACTCTTGATTACTGTAGCTTTGCAGTATTGTCTGAAGTCTGGGAGGGTTATGCCTCCAGCTTTGTTCTTTTTCCTCAGGATTGCTTTGGGTCTTTTGTGATTTTATATAAATTTTAGGATTATTTGTTTTGTATTCTTGTTTCTCTACCCAGGACTGAACCGGTTGAACATATGCTTAGTAACAGTTACCTATTGGTCCCTAAACTGACAAACTATTGTTACCTGTGTATGTCCTAAGTAAAGCTTTTTGCAAGTGTCTATTTTGTCTTGAAGTGGATATTTTTGAAAAAGCAACTTGGTGATGAGGGTGATTGTTAGACTGACAACATGTTTCTTTTTAACTTTCAATCAAGAGGAAAGATAGATATGAACCTGGTAGTTTTGGTAGAGAGTTCCCTCTGCTCAGCCACCTGGATTTATCAGCTGATCTGATAATTTGCTGTAGAGAAGAACTATAATATCTTGCTACCAGTCACAGTACCTCACTTGCCTTTTAGGAATCTCTCTATAAGTCAGTTTAACTGTTTATATCCTATGTCATTTCTGAAGGGACTGAAAAAATGTTTTACCGTATTAGAGCTAAGTTTTCTAGAGAAAAACACCCACATTGTAAACCAATTTTAGGGAGATAGGAGTATTTCCCCAACCCCTGCAAAAGACTTCAAAACTGAAGTGCAGAATGAGAAGTTTATGTTTGCTTTTTCTGTACTTATAGTTACTCATGTTTTTCTTTGGTAACTTGGTTTTAGAGTTCAATTTTTCTCTTCACTCTTATTTTAGGTCACTCACTAATTTTCACCAGTTTTGTTCATTCTGAATCCTTGCTTTCCCTTTTAAAGATTGTTGTTAAGTTGTAATATGATATTGTAATCATTATATCCCATTAGAATGTAATATTATCTAAAACTTCCCTTTAACATATTTGAATCTAGACATAGTCCTTATGAAATGGAGAAAGAGGATATAAAGTGGAGGAAAATGTAAGTTTTAAGACTGTTTAGTTAAAGAAGGTGAAGACCAGAAATCTGAGGGGTGAGGGTGGTAATATAGGAGAAGCAGAAAACTCTCTTTGAACATACAGTTGCATTATCTCTGTTGCAAGGTATTACGAAGTTGGAGCAGTAATAAAATTTGTTTTATCTATACACTGTTTTTCTTTCAGGTTGTTTCCAGAGATGTTGACGAAACAGATTATTTCTATTTACAGTTATTTTTCAAATTATTTCTATTATGTAACATGAATTTTCTTAATGACTGCTAGTTTAGTAAGAGACCTTGATATTTATGTAGAAATGTGGAAGCTATGTATTTCATAATTATATGAGTTTTCTGTTAATAGATATTTATAACTTTCTTAAACTACCAAAAAATTTCTGAAGCAAAGTAATATGATGATCTTAAAGAGCATTTTGCAGTTAGATTTGCTTTATTGCACTAGTGAAATGTTAAGCTTCAATTAGGAAATATTTTAAATTGTTGCTTTGTTTGTTGAACTAGGAAAAATGAAAACAAGAAGCTCTGGGGTTCTAACTCTAATTCTCCTTTTTTGATCTTGCATGTAATGTTATTTTCTTAATAAAATACATAAGAGTTTTCTGGCTGTATCTATGATTTAATCCATTTGAGATGCTATAACAAAAAAGCCACAGACTGGGCATTTATAAACAAAACATTTATTTCTCATAGTTCTGTAGGCTTGGAAGTCTAGCATCAAGGTGTTGGCACATTCAGTGTCTGGTGAGAGCCCATTTCCCAGTTCACAGAGAGCCTCTTTTGGCTGTGTCCTCTCTTGGAGAAAGTGAAAGTGAAGTCACTCAGTCATGTCCGACTCTTTGCGACCCCATGAATCACAGCCCTCCTGCCCCCAATCCCTCCGAGAAATAGATGTTTTTCTGGAACTCTCTTGCTTTTTCCATGATCCAGCAGATGTTGGCAATTTGACCTCTGGTTCCTCTGCCTTTTCTAAAATCAGCTTGAACATCAGGGAATTCATGGTTCACGTATTGCTGAAGGCTGGCTTGGAGAATTTTGAGCATTTCTTTCCTAGTGTCTGAGATGAGTGCAATTGTGCGGTAGTTTGTAACCTCCAATTGAAAAAAAAGAATAATGTTTAATGACAATGTAGGTGAAATAGAATAAATGCAAGTCTTTATTCTGATTGTATTCAGAGTAGAAGCCTTCATGACCGTCTGGGTACTTAGTTTCTGTTGGAAAATGCTTTATGGAAATTTCTTAGAGATAGAAAGCCTCTGAGAATGTACTTCTTTTCTTCCTAGTAATGTTTATTTATGGTTCTCTGAAGAATTCAATGAGTGGGTTGACATTTCCTCCTCCAGGTGACATTCCTGATCCAGGGATTGAACCGATGTCTCCTGTGACTCCTGCATTGCAGGCAGAGTCTTTACCACTGAGCCACTGGGGAAGACCAATATTTTTAAGTTTTCTGTTTGCTGGTTTCATTCCCATTTTGAAGACTGAATTACTCAAACTGCAGAGTTCCGGTGATTTTTCCAAAGCTGAGTAGGTAGTGTAAGTGTTGAAACATAAGCTTTCAGCAGAAAATTATGTGTTTTCACTATAAATTCATGTTTTAGCAAATTAGGATTTTTTACTTCAGGCAACAGAATTTTATTTCAGCTTGTAATAATACTCATAAGCTAAGCCCAAGACCTCATAGCCATTACTTTTAAAAAGCATAAATAGTAGTCTTAAGAAATATGCTTTATGAAGAGATTCTCCTCATTAATAACTATTTTTATAGTGAATAATATCCTGACTATATGGAGTCTTTAATTTTTTCCCAGTGCTCTGACCTAATATGGTGTTATAAGTGCTGTATACATTCCTGATATCATAGATAAGTGCTGAAGAGACCCAGGCTCTTTCTGTATGTCTTGGTGGATTAAGTCAAATATTTTAGAGATTTTTTTTTTTTTTTGGATAAAAAACATTGCTTAATTGTTCATGTTTAAAAGTATGTTTAAAATAATCAAACCTGTTTATTTCTTGTTTTGAGCAGGCAAATACAGAATGACACTCTAGTCTCTTTAAATTATAATTTATCTTTGTTTTCATATAATTATTATAATTAGTTTAGGGTCTTCCCTTGTGGCTCAGACAGTTAAAGAATCTACCTACAATGCAGGAGACCCAGGTTTGACCCTGGGGTCAGGAAGATCCCCTGGAAAAGGGAATAGCAATCCACTCCAATATTCTTGCCTGGAGAATCCATGGATAGAGGAGCCTGGCTGGCTAGAGTCCATAGCATTGCAAAGTATTCGATGAGACTGAATGACTTTCACATGATTAGTTTGTATTTAAAAGGAGAAGCAGTTTTAAAAATAATCAACTGTCAATAATTCCTGTGACTAGAAATTATTCTATCTTATTGAAATAGTAGTTGTTGTCTAATTCCTAAGTCGTGTTCAAATCTTTGCAACCCCATGGACTACAGCACACCAGGCCTTGCTATCTCTGCCTCCCAGAGTTTGCCCAAGTTCATGTCCATTGAGTTGGTGATGCTATCCAGCCATCTCATCCTCTGCTGCCTTCTTCTCCTTTGGCCTTCAATCTTTCCCAGCATCATTTTCCAATGAGTCAGGTCTTCTTATCAGGTGGCCAAAGTACTGGCACTTCAGCTTCAGCATCAGTCTTTCCAGTGAGTACTGAGGATTGATGTTCGTTAGAAGTAACTGACTTGATCTCCATGCAGTCCAAGGGACTCTCAAGAGTCTTCTCCAGGACCACAGTTTGAGAGCATCAGTTCTTTGGTGCTCAGCCTTCTTTACAGTCCAACTCTCACATTCATACACGATGACTGGAAAAACCATAGGTTTGACTATATATGGACCTTTATTGGCAAAGTAGTGTCTCTGCTTTTTAATGTGCTATCTAGGTTTGTCATAGATTTTCTTTTAAGGAGCAAGTGTGTTTTAATTTCATGGCTGCAGTCACCATCTTCAGTGATTTTGGAGCCCAAGAAACTAAAGGCTGTCTCTGTTTCCATTGTTTTCCTATCTATTTGCATGAAATGATGGGACCAGATCCATGATCTTCATTATTTGAATGTTGAGTTTTAAGCCAGCTTTTCCACTCTGCTCTTTCACCTTCATCAAGAAGCTCTTTAGTTCCTTTTCAGCTTCTGCCATTGGAGTGGTGTCATCTGCATATCTGAGGTTATTGACATTTCTTCCTGCAATCTTGATTCCAGCTTGTGCTTCATCCAGTCTGACATTTCGCATGATGTACCCTGCATATAAGTTAAATAAGTGGTGACAATATACAGCCTTGATGTACTCCTTTCCCAATTTGGAACCAGTCTGTTGTTCCATGTCTGGTTCTAACTGTTGTTTCTTAACCTGCATACATGTTTCTCAGGAGGCAGGTAGGGTGGTCTGGTATCTCCACCTCTTTAAGAATTTTCCATAGTTTGTTGTGATCCACACAGTTAAAGGCTTTAGCGTAGTCATTGAAGCAGAAGTAGAGTTTTTTCTGGACCTCTCTTGCTTTTCCTGTGATCCAATGGATGTTGGCAATATGATCTCTAGTTCCTTTGCCTTTTCTAATCCAGCTTGAACATCTGGAAGTTCTTGGTTCATGTGCTGTTGAAGCCTAGCTTGGAGAATTTTCAGCATTACTTTGCTAGTTGTGAAATGAGTTCAATTGTGTGGTAGTTTGAGCATTCTTTGGCACTACCTTTCTTTGAGATTGGAATGAAAACTGACCTTTTCCAGTCCTGTGGACTCTGCTGAGTTTTTCAAATTTTCTGGTATATTGAGTGTAGCACTTTAACAGCCTCATCTTTTAGGATTTGCCTTAGCTCAGCTGGAATTCCATCACCTCCAATAGCTTTGTTCATGGTGATTCTTCCTAAGGCCCACTTGACTTCACACTCCGAGATGTCTGGCTCTGAATGAGTGATCACACCATTATGGTTATCTGGGTCATTATGATCTTTTTTTTTGTATAGCTATGTACTCTGGCTTCCCTGGTGGCTCAGAGGTTAAAGCGTCTGCCTCCAATGCGGGAGACCCAGGTTCAGTCCCTGGGTTGGGAAGATCCCCTGGAGAAGGAAATGGCAATCCACTCCAGTATTCTTGCCTGGAGAATCCCATGGACGGAGAAGCCTAGTAGGTTACAGTCCACGGGGTCGCAAAGAGTTGGACACGACTGAGCGACTTCACCTTCTATGTACTGTTGCTACTCTTCTTAATATCTTCTGCTTCTGTTTAGTCCATATCATTTCTGTCCTTTATTGCACCCATCTTTACATAAAATGTTCCCTTGATATCTCTAATTTTCTTGATGAGATCTCTAGTCTTTCCCGTTCTATTGTTTTCCTCTATTTCTTTGCATTGTTTACTTAAGAAAGCTTTCTTATCTCTCCTTACTATTCTTTGGAACTGCATTCAGATGGGTTTATGTTTCCTTTTCTCCTTTGCCTTTCTGTCTCTTCTTTTCTCAGCTATTTGTAAGGCCTCATCAGACAGTCATTTTGCCTTTTTGCATTTCTTCTTCTTGGCGATGGTTTTGATTACAGTACAATGTCATGCACCTCTGTCCATAGTTCTCTAGGCACTTTTGTCTATCAGTATAATCCCTTGAATCTATTTGTCACTTCTGTATAATCATGAGGAATTTGATTTAGGTCATACCTGAATGGCCTAGTGATTTTCCCTACTTTCTTCAATTTAAATCTGAATTTTGCAATTAGGAGTTCATTATCTGAGCCACGTCAGTTCCCAGTCTTGTTTCAGCTGATTGTATAAAGCTTCTCCATCTTTGGCTGCAAAGAATATAATCAATCCGATTTCAGTATTAACCATCTGGTGATGTCCACGTGTTGACATAAATATATTAGACATATATATGTATTTATGTGTGTACATATACACATATTTTTTTCAGATTCTTTTCTAGTATAGGTTATTACATGATAATGAGTATAGTTTCCTGTGCTATACATTAAATCCTTCTTGTTTATCTATTTTATATATAGTAGTATGTATGTGTTAAACCCATATTTCTAATTTATCCTCCATCACTCCTCTCCCCTTTGGTAACCATAAGGTTGTGCTCTATTTCTGTGAGTCTGTTCTTGTCTTGTAAATAAATTTATTTGTATTGTTTTTTGGGGACTTCCCCTTGATTCCATATATACATGGTATACAATACTTGTCTTTCCCTGTCTGACTTACTTTATTTAGTATGATATTCTCTAGGTTCATCCATGTTGCTGCAAATGGCATTATTTTACTCTTTTTATGGCTGAGTAATATTCCATTGTGTATATATATACCACATCTTTTAGAAAAAAACATTTTATTGAAATATAATTGATTTACAGTGTTCTCTTAGTTTCATTTGTACAGCAAAGTGATTCAGTTATACAAATATGTATTTTTATTCTTTTTCAGAATTTTTCCTATACAGGCTATTACAGAATATTGAGCAGAGTTCCCTTGTTGCAGCAAGTCCTTGTTGCTTATCTATTTTGTATAAGTAGTGGGTAAATATTAATCCCAAACTCCTAATTTATCCCTCCTCCCACCTTTCCCTTTGCTTACCATAAGTTTGTTTTCTATGTCTTTAAGTCCATTTCTGTTTTGTAAATACACTCATTTGTATACTTTTTTTGTCAGATTACACATACTAAGAGATATCTTATGATTTTGTCTTTACCTTTCCAACTTACTTCATTTAGAATGATAGTCTCTAGGTTTATCAATGTTGCTGCAAATAGCATTATTTCATTCTTTTTATGAATGAGTAATATCCCATTATATACATATACCATATCTCCTTTACCCGTTCATCTGTCAATGGGCATTTAGGTTGTTTCCATGTCTTGGCTATTGTAAATAGTGCTGCAGTGAACATTAGGGTGCATGTATCTTTTCAAATTATGATTTTCTCTGTATATATGCCCACAAGTGAGATTGCAGGATCATATGATATGATCTATGATATAACAGATCATATGATATCAGATCATATGATAGACCATATTTTTAGTTTTTAAGAAATCTGCATACTGTTTTCTACAGTAGCTATACCTACTTATATTCCTATTAACAGTGGAGAGTTTGCCCATTTTTTAAACTGGGTTGTTTTATTTGTTATTATTGAGTTATATAAGCTATCCATGGAGAAGGGAATGGCTACCCACTCCAGTGTTCTTGCCTGGAGAATTCCATGGAGAGAGGAGCCTGGCAGGCTACAGTCCATGGGATTGCAGAGTTGGACACAACTTAGCAGCTAACACTATATGAGCTCTATTTAGATTTTTGAAATTAACCCCTTCTCATTGCATTCTTTGTAAATATTTTCTGTCAGTTCATAATTTGTCTTTTCATTTTTCTTATGATTTCCTTTGCTTTGCAAAAGTTTTAGGTTTGATAATGTTTGAAACTGTTCATTTTTGCTTTTATTTCTATTGCTTTGGGAGACTGGTCTAAGAAAATATTGTTGTGATTTATGTCAGAGAATGGTTTGCCTGTTTTCTCTTCTAGGAGTTTTATGGTGGCATGTCTTATACTTTGGTCTTTAAATTGTTTTGAGTTTATTTTTGTATATGGTATGAGGGTATGAGAGAAATCAGTAATTTCATTGATTTACATGTAGCTGTCTAACTTTTCTAATACAACTTGCTGAAGAGACTGTCTTTTCTTCATTTTGTGTTCTTGCCTCTTTGTTGAAGATCTGGACCATAGATGTGTGGGCTCTCTATTCTGTTCCGTTGATCCTTATATGTATTTTTGTGTCAGTACTCTTGATTACTGTAGCTTTGCAGTATTGTCTGAAGTCTGGGAGGGTTATGCCTCCAGCTTTGTTCTTTTTCCTCAGGATTGCTTTGGGTCTTTTGTGATTTTATATAAATTTTAGGATTATTTGTTTTGTATTCTTGTTTCTCTACCCAGGACTGAACCGGTTGAACATATGCTTAGTAACAGTTACCTATTGGTCCCTAAACTGACAAACTATTGTTACCTGTGTATGTCCTAAGTAAAGCTTTTGCAAGTGTCTATTTTGTCTTGAAGTGGATATTTTTGAAAAAGCAACTTGGTGATGAGGGTGATTGTTAGACTGACAACATGTTTCTTTTTAACTTTCAATCAAGAGGAAAGATAGATATGAACCTGGTAGTTTTGGTAGAGAGTTCCCTCTGCTCAGCCACCTGGATTTATCAGCTGATCTGATAATTTGCTGTAGAGAAGAACTATAATATCTTGCTACCAGTCACAGTACCTCACTTGCCTTTTAGGAATCTCTCTATAAGTCAGTTTAACTGTTTATATCCTATGTCATTTCTGAAGGGACTGAAAAAATGTTTTACCGTATTAGAGCTAAGTTTTCTAGAGAAAAACACCCACATTGTAAACCAATTTTAGGGAGATAGGAGTATTTCCCCAACCCCTGCAAAAGACTTCAAAACTGAAGTGCAGAATGAGAAGTTTATGTTTGCTTTTTCTGTACTTATAGTTACTCATGTTTTTCTTTGGTAACTTGGTTTTAGAGTTCAATTTTTCTCTTCACTCTTATTTTAGGTCACTCACTAATTTTCACCAGTTTTGTTCATTCTGAATCCTTGCTTTCCCTTTTAAAGATTGTTGTTAAGTTGTAATATGATATTGTAATCATTATATCCCATTAGAATGTAATATTATCTAAAACTTCCCTTTAACATATTTGAATCTAGACATAGTCCTTATGAAATGGAGAAAGAGGATATAAAGTGGAGGAAAATGTAAGTTTTAAGACTGTTTAGTTAAAGAAGGTGAAGACCAGAAATCTGAGGGGTGAGGGTGGTAATATAGGAGAAGCAGAAAACTCTCTTTGAACATACAGTTGCATTATCTCTGTTGCAAGGTATTACGAAGTTGGAGCAGTAATAAAATTTGTTTTATCTATACACTGTTTTTCTTTCAGGTTGTTTCCAGAGATGTTGACGAAACAGATTATTTCTATTTACAGTTATTTTTCAAATTATTTCTATTATGTAACATGAATTTTCTTAATGACTGCTAGTTTAGTAAGAGACCTTGATATTTATGTAGAAATGTGGAAGCTATGTATTTCATAATTATATGAGTTTTCTGTTAATAGATATTTATAACTTTCTTAAACTACCAAAAAATTTCTGAAGCAAAGTAATATGATGATCTTAAAGAGCATTTTGCAGTTAGATTTGCTTTATTGCACTAGTGAAATGTTAAGCTTCAATTAGGAAATATTTTAAATTGTTGCTTTGTTTGTTGAACTAGGAAAAATGAAAACAAGAAGCTCTGGGGTTCTAACTCTAATTCTCCTTTTTTGATCTTGCATGTAATGTTATTTTCTTAATAAAATACATAAGAGTTTTCTGGCTGTATCTATGATTTAATCCATTTGAGATGCTATAACAAAAAAGCCACAGACTGGGCATTTATAAACAAAACATTTATTTCTCATAGTTCTGTAGGCTTGGAAGTCTAGCATCAAGGTGTTGGCACATTCAGTGTCTGGTGAGAGCCCATTTCCCAGTTCACAGAGAGCCTCTTTTGGCTGTGTCCTCTCTTGGAGAAAGTGAAAGTGAAGTCACTCAGTCATGTCCGACTCTTTGAGACCCCATGAATCACAGCCCTCCTGCCCCCAATCCCTCCGAGGATCAGGGTCTTTTCCAATGAGTCAACTCTTCGCATGAGGTGGCCAAAGTACTGGAGTTTCAGCCTCAGCATCAGTCCTTCCAATGAACATTCAGGACTGATCTCCTTTAGGATGGACTGGTTGGATCACCTTGCAGTCCAAGGGACTCTCAAGAGTCTTCTCCAGCACCACAGTTCAAAAGCATCAATTCTTCAGCGCTCAGCCTTCTTCACAGTCCAACTCTCACATCCATACATGACCACAGGAAA
>SJYC01063728.1:0-17356 GCA_006408675.1 Madoqua kirkii
AAAACTGACCTTTTCCAGTCCTGTGGCCACTGCTAAGTTTTCCAAATTTGCTGGCATATTGAGTGCAGCACTTTGACAGCAGCATCTTCCAGGATTTGAAACAGCTCAACTGGAATTCCATCACCTCCACTAGCTTTGTTCGTAGTGATGCTTTCTAAAGCCCATTTGACTTCCAAAAAGGCCATTTCCAAATACTTTGACATTGAGGATTATGTTTTAACATGTCAATCTGGGGTAGGATTGAGGGCAGAGGCACAAACATTTAGGTTATTGCAATGAATGTGTCACAAAAATTGATATGAAAACATGAACAGAATAGTTGAAACTTCTGTGCAGTGTTATTGAAAAAAATCCCTAAAAGTTACATGGGCTAGCAAATAGAACAGCATTTGTTTTTAAACCTTGATAAATTGTAGTATGTTGATAAATCAGATATTTGATGAGTAAACCGATAGGAAAGCATTTTTAGAATTATAACCAGAGATGATTTTTAGGTGAAGACGACCAGGACACCGAAAAGAGTGTTTAACAGGCTTTTAATGGGGAAGCGCTCCCGGGTGGGATTCCTGGACCCGAAAGAGGCAGGTCGAGGAAGTCCGGGCCTGGACCGTGTTGGGGGTGGCTTTTATACGTTTGTTGCGAGAAATGGTCAGGCTAGATGGATGGGGGTTCGGATAGGTCGCCAGGCCGAGGCGACGCGGGCTGAAAGGTCCTTCTAGGTAGCTGGGGTGGGGTGGCTTTAGCTGGCGAAGTGTGCTGTCATTGGTCCCTGGGCTCTGGAAGGCTCCTTCCGTTAGAGACTTCCTCCGCTGGTGGGAGGGACAGGAGGGGCGGCCTGTTATGGCCCCCGGGGTCTGGCCTTACAATAGTGACCCCACAGGAACTGTTACAGATTCCATTACAATGGCTTCATGTAAACAAACTGCCTCTAGTACATTTAGAGGATGCATTTAAGACCAAATTAAATTACTTAGATTTATAGTTCATCTTTGAATACATCCGTTTCCAACAGTATTGCTTTTAAAAATGAACTGCATAAAGCATTAAAAATTTAAAAAGAGTAAAAATATTAATGGGAAACAGTGACATCTTATGTCTAAATTTAGTGGGAATTGTTTTTCGTTTTTGGTCTTTTCTGATTTTTAGAGGAATGAGTTAATATGATGTCAGAAAGTTATATAGTTCCATAGTTGCTTTTATGGGCAAAGTTAGGTACTTTGGGGTTTCCTGCCTAGCTCAGTTGGTAAGGCATCTGCCTGCTACTAGAGAGACCTGGGTTCGATCCCTGAGTTGGGAAGATCCCCTGGAGAAGGAAATGGCAACCCATTCTGGTATTCTTACCTGGAGAATGCCATGGATGAAGAGACTGGCAGGCTACAGTTTGTGGGATCTCAAGAGTCAGACAGGACTTAGTGCTATCTTTAGGTACTTTAGCTGATTTTCATATTCATGTGGTTTTATATATACATACGGTTTTCCCAGTGGGCACATTTATTTTTGTGTGAGTATTTGAAATTTTGAGAAGTGACAACACCAGAAGATTCTATTTAATATCTTGACATTTATTATACATATTTACTAATATTAAGTTATTTATTAATGAATATACTACAATTAAAATTTGAAATATATTCATAGAAAAGTCTCATGACATTTCATATGTGAAATATTTCAGAAATTGAAGAATGTATTTCTATAAACAGAATTATAGTAGCATAGCTGAAATCATCCAATGAAAGGTTTAATCTAAAAATAGTATCTTTTGATAATTGCTACTATAGTAATTCCTTAGAATGAGGTATTGTACCCTTGGAATTAGTGATAAATTATTTTGTATCTTAGCTTTTCTGAAGGAATTATTATATCTTATTTTACTTTTCAAGGTCATGTATCTGAGAGACTGTGTGGAGTGCTGATAACAAAGGTAGAAGATTAATATTCTAGCCTGGCCTATGGCATGGATAGTCATTTTTTAGAAAAATATAGTCGATGCACAATATTAATTTCAGGTGCACTACATAGTGATTTGATATTTACATATATTGTGAAATGGTCACCATAATGAGTCGACGAGTAATCACATATCCACATACAGAGTTAGAATATTATCGACCATATTCTTTATGCTGTATATTATGTCCCCATGGCCTATTTATTTTATATCTGAAGTTTGTACCTCTTAGTCTCTTTTGCCTATTTTGCCCAACATTCTACCTACCTCCTCTCTGACAACCACCTGTTCTTTTCTCTGTATCTTGAGTCTGTTTCCATTTTGTTTTGTTTACTTGTTTGTTTTGTCTTTAGATATAATTATGTTTTGAATTAAGCCAGCTGTGGTGTTCTCTTATCACCAACTAAGTATGATACATATGTTCTAATCTTAGTTGAATCCTTTTGCTTTGTGTAGTTAAATTCTATATGTAAAATGGCAATGATTTTCATAGAAAAGAAGAAATAGGAGAAAACAAGATAGGTTATGTCCCATGAAAAAGAAAACATGTTTGAAGATTGGTTTCACCACTGATGTTGGGCTCTGGGGATTTAAATAAAAGGTTGAATACATAGTACCAGACACTTTAAACTCCTTAATTCTCAAAATTAAGGTCTTTAACAGATGGAAAGGACATTTATTTTTATTTTCATGAATAAACTCCATCTTATTATAAAAGTTAAGGTTTATGTGCAAACTTTCATGTATCACACCGAGCCATATAGAACATTGGTTTGTTTAAACAGTCACATTTGAGGTAGCTAGATAAAAAGTAGGAAGAGCCCAGAGACCATCTTTTCATACAGTTTATGTGTTGATATGTCATGACCATTCATATATTTTCTCTTTGTTTAAAATTAAGTCTTTTTTTGGAGAACTCTGTATATCACCCTTAAAATGCTATCATTTAATAGGAAATTATTTTATTAAAGTGACACTGTGATTTTTTTGTCCTTATCTATAAATAAACACACAAACTCTCAGATATTTTAAATTTCAGTGTAACCAAAAAAAAATAGTAAAACAAGGGCAGGCATCATATACTTGTGTTATTGGCAGAACCAAGTTGAGATAAAAAGCTGTGTTATCAAAAAATAACTGCTAACAATGAAATATTTTTGAGAATATAAAAATTAACATATAGTTTTGTTGTGACAACTATTGAACCAAAGAAAATTTTAGAAGGTTGAAATGATACTCTCTTTGTTAGAATGCCAGTTCCTTGGGTATGTGTTTCCTTTTGTCACCTGGGGCAATTTTTCCAACACGTAACACATGTGATGTTTTTCTGCGTTTGAAATAATCAGCTTTTCCCTGTGCTCATTAAGGGGGAAAAAACTGCAGCCAAGGTATTAACACAAAGCAAGGTATTAACAGTGCCCAATCTCTACCAAATACCAAGTTCCTTTGTCTATTACCTAATTAACATACTTTAATGAGTTCACCAAGTTTAATGAATACTTCATGTAAAACTCAGCTCTTTCTACCTCCTAGATTAATCTGACACCTGATGTAACAGATCTGGCTAGATATTATGAATAATTCATGAGCAAGTATTTCTCAAATAATAATAAAGAATATGAAACATTTAATATGGAAAGAGTTCTTAAAGATTTTCTATATACTTACTTGTATATACTATAATTCTTTCCAGCATCTATTGAAATTCATGTTCTAGTTAATAATAGCTTGAAAGAAACAGTGTAATTTATGTAAATATATTTCTGTTCATGCTAATGATTTTGAAAATGCAATGAACCATTTAATAGTAAAACTCACTGCTTATAAGTTATAGTCTATAAATAGACTTGGTTACTTTGACACTGTTGGGTTGGTTTGCAAAGTCATTAGTTTTATGAAGTGAATAATAAACATACCTTTCATTAAAAATAGACTTTTTGAACTATTGAAACTGAAAGAGTATTTATCATAATTTTTATTGATTTGTATTGACATGTAGTTTATGGATTCATATGTATGTACAACATTTCATTTACCTTATCTGGGGATATAATAGGCCTGAGAATTTTAACCACCCTGTTTCAAGGTAGCATGTGGATGGTAGGATCTGTTTTCCTCCCATTTTTCCAACCTACTGAAAAAAAGAGGGGTGAAATATATGGATAAGTTATCTAATATTACAATTTTTGAAAATATTAAGAATATTAGCAAGTGTTGTGTTCCAGGTTCTGTTCAAGAAGCTGGTGAAACAGTGATGAAAATTAATACTTCTTCCCTCAGGGAGCTTGTATTCTAATGGGAAAGACAAGTTAGCAAATAATTGCAATACCTAATATGTAATATATGATGTACATACACTTAGCCACTTATATTTCGGCAGTAAAAAGAAATGTCTAATTTGACATTGCACAAAGTGGAACAGAAAAAATTGTGACATGCCTACTTACTATTTCAGCATATGTTAAATATAATCTACGCATGCTAAATCACTTTAGTCATGTCGGATTCTTTGCGACACTATGGGCAGTAGGCCACCACGCTTCTCTGTCCATGAGATTCTCCAGGCAAGAATACTGGAGTGAACTGCCGTTCCCTTCTCCAGGGGATCCTTCTAAAAGGGATCAAACCTGTGTCTCTTACATCTTCTGCATTGGCAGGTGAGTTCTTTACCACTGAAGTGAAGTAAGTTGCTCACTCGTGTCCAACTCTTTGAGACCCGATGGACTGTAGCCTGCCAGGCTCCTCTGTCCATGGGTTTTTCCAGGCAAGAAAACTGGAGTGGGTTGCCATTTCCTTCTCCAAGGGATCTTTCCGACCCAGGGATCGAACCTGGGTCTCCCGCATTGCAGGCAGATGCTTTAACCTCTGAGCCACCACCACTAGTGCCACCAATATAATCTATAACCATAAGCTAATACGGAGTTTTTAACATATCAAAATCTAACTATTACAATAACCTGATGTCAGTTACTTTGAGAAAAAAATACATTCAAATAATACTGCCTTGATTCAAACAATGTTTGCTTTTTTTTTTTTTTTTAACCTGTTTTCAGAGCCTATAGCAAATTACTTTGATTTAGAGTAGCAGATTTTCATGCTTTGAGGGAAGATTTGGTTTTCCAAAAGATCCAGAAATTATCCAAAACAAAAGATATCAAATACAATAATTAAATAAGAGTGCAAAATTACTTTTGTTGATTAAAAATTATAATAAAATAACAGATAAAGCAATCAAACAAGAGTGTGACTACGAGGCGATGAGTTTCTTTTTCTTCTATAATTGTACACTGACTGTAAAGGCAGTTTCAAAAAAAGTGTTATCAAAACATGCTACATTGGAGCAGCAATGCTGATATATGTTGCTTCAGTAACAGCAACTTTATAGTTGCAGTGTGTATGTATTATTTGACTAATAAATGACTTATTGAGCGCAGATGGTAAAGAATCTTCCTGCAATGCAGGAGACCCGGGTTTGATCCCTGGGTTGGGAAGATCCCCTGGAGAAGGGCATAGCAACCCACTCCAGTATTCTTGCCTGGAGAATTCCATGGACAGAGGAGTCTGGTGGGCTACAATCCATGGGGTCACAAAGGGTTGGACATGACTAAGCGACTAACGCACTAAATGACATTGCAAACTTTTAAATATTCTACAGGAATAAGGAATATCAGATTTTCATAAGCCCTCTTCTAGGGATTCCCTGATAGCTCAGTTAATAAAGAATCCTCCTGCAATGCAGGAGACCCTGTTCCATTTCTGGGTTGGGAAGATCCGCTGGAGAAGGGATAGGCTACCTACTCTAGTATTCTTGGGCTTCCCTTGTGGCTCAGTTGGTAAAGAATCTGTCTACAATGCGGGCAGTACTGGGTTCAATCCCTGGGTTGGGAAGATCCCCTGGAGAAGGGAAAGGCGATCCACTCCAGTATTCTTGCCTAGAGAATTCCATGGACTATATAGTCCATGGGTCACTAAGAGTTGGACATGACTGAGTGACTTTCACTTCACTCACTTCTAGTCTATATACTTAGACTTTTGGATTGAAGAAGAGAGCAGCTGGGGTTGAAGAGGAGGAGAAGAAACTTGAATATGCCACCAAGGAATGGGTGAAGGAGTCAAGAAAATCTGGCCTAGATGGGAGAGAATTCAGAGAAGATATGTTAATTGTTTGAAATTATCTGAAGGGCTTTCATGTAGAAAATTAGGATTATTCTGTGTGTTCTAGAGAACAAAGCTAGAGCCAGTGAACGTGTGATACAGAGATACAGTTATCTTCATTGGAAAAGGCACCTTCAGAAGCAGTAAGCTCCTCATCACTAGAGGTATTCCGGTAGAGAACACATGATCAGTTGATTATATTGAGGGGGAAATGAAATATTAGATGATAGTGTTTTGTCAACCTGTGATTCTGTCTGTGACAGCTGAAGATTTTCTTTTCCAAAATAGACTACTGGTGCTGGGAATCCAAAACATTCTTTACATACATTTCAATTCTCATATCTTGGAATATAGTCAGGTTATAATATAGTCTCTTGGAATGCATTACTTGGTTTTGTTATTTTTTTATCCCCAGAGAATATAGACATGCATAATCTCCCCCTTTTAGAGGAGTCTTTTATAGAAGATTTCTAACATTAATTTATCCTTATTCTTGGTTCTCTATCTTAAATTTGTGTACAGAGAAATAAGGCTGCATTTTCACTTTTCAATTTATTTCACTTTGAATGTTCTTCAAGATGCCATATTTCATTAAATTAAAGCATTGTGTCATCCTATCAAGTTCTGGTTTCTCATGATTTATGCTAGGAATTTTGTGTGGAAGTTTTCCTCCCTTTTGAGTGAATCAGTTTGTTTTTGTTTCATGCTGTAGTTTGCTTTCTGTCAGTATTTGTGATAACTAGCGTCTGAAGGGAGAGAATTCAGAGAAGATATGTTAATTGTTTGAAATTATCTGAAGGGCTTTCATGTAGAAAATTAGGATTATTCTGTGTGTTCTAGAGAACAAAGCTAGAGCCAGTGAACGTGTGATACAGAGATACAGTTATCTTCATTGGAAAAGGCACCTTCAGAAGCAGTAAGCTCCTCATCACTAGAGGTATTCCGGTAGAGAACACATGATCAGTTGATTATATTGAGGGGGAAATGAAATATTAGATGATAGTGTTTTGTCAACCTGTGATTCTGTCTGTGACAGCTGAAGATTTTCTTTTCCAAAATAGACTACTGGTGCTGGGAATCCAAAACATTCTTTACATACATTTCAATTCTCATATCTTGGAATATAGTCAGGTTATAATATAGTCTCTTGGAATGCATTACTTGGTTTTGTTATTTTTTTATCCCCAGAGAATATAGACATGCATAATCTCCCCCTTTTAGAGGAGTCTTTTATAGAAGATTTCTAACATTAATTTATCCTTATTCTTGGTTCTCTATCTTAAATTTGTGTACAGAGAAATAAGGCTGCATTTTCACTTTTCAATTTATTTCACTTTGAATGTTCTTCAAGATGCCATATTTCATTAAATTAAAGCATTGTGTCATCCTATCAAGTTCTGGTTTCTCATGATTTATGCTAGGAATTTTGTGTGGAAGTTTTCCTCCCTTTTGAGTGAATCAGTTTGTTTTTGTTTCATGCTGTAGTTTGCTTTCTGTCAGTATTTGTGATAATCTAGCGTCTGAATGGACCTAACAGAAGCAGAAGATATTAAGAAGAGGTGACAAGAATATACAGAAGAACTGTACAAACAAGATCTTCATTACCCAGATAATCAAGATAATATGATCACTCACCTAGAGCCAGACATCCTGGAATGCGAAGTCAAGTGGGCCTTAGGAAGCATCACTATGAATGAACAAAGCTAGTGGTGATGGAATTCCAGTTGAGCTCTTTCAAATTCTAAAAGATGATGCTGTGAAAGTGCTGCACTCAGTATGCCAGCAAATTTGGAAAACTCAGCAGTGGCCACAGAACTGGAAAAGGTCAGTTTTCATTTGGTGATGGACAGGGAGGCCTGGTGTGCTGCAGTCCATGGGGTCACAAAGTTGGACATGACCAAGTGACTAAACTGAACTGAGCATCTGAATATAATTTGAAATGCTAGATACAAGCTATATGACTATAATATGCCAGCAAATTTGGAAAACTCAGCAGTGGCCACAGGACTGGAAAAGGTCAGTTTTCATTCCAATTCCAAAGAAAGTCAATGCCAAGAATGCTCAAACTACTGCACAATTGCACTCATCTCACATGCTAGTAAAGTCATGCTCAAAATTCTCCAAGCCAGGCTTCAGCAATATGTGAACTGTGAACTTTCTGATGTTCAAGCTGGTTTTAGAAAAGGCAGAGGAACCAGAGATCAAATTGCCAACATCCGCTGGATCATGGAAAAAGCAAGAGAGTTCCAGAAAAACATTTACTTCTGCTTTATTGACTATGCCAAAGCCTTTGACTGTGTGGATCACAATAAACTGCGGAAAAAGTCTGAGAGAGATGGGAATACCAGACCACTTGACCTGCCTCTTGAGAAACCTATATGTAGGTCAGGAAGCAACAGTTAGAACTGAACATGGAACAACAGACTGGTTCCAAATAGGAAAAGGAGTACGTCAAGGCTGTATATTGTCACCCTACTTATTTAACTTATACGTTGAGTACATCATGAGAAACACTGGACTGGAAGAAACAGAAGCTGGAATCAAGATTGCTGGGAGAAATATCAATAACCTCAGATATGCAGATGACACTACCCCTAGAGCAGAAAGTGAAGAGAAACTAAAAAGCCTCTTGATGAAAGTGAAAGAGGAGAGTGAAAAAGTTGGCCTAAAGCTCAACATTCAGAAAATGAAGATCATGGCATCTGGTCCCATCACTTCATGGGAAATAGATGGGGAAACAGTAGAAACAGTGTCAGACTTTATTTTTCTGGGCTCCAAAATCACTGCAGATGGTGACTGCAGCCATGAAATTAAAAGACGCTTATTCCTTGGAAGAAAAGTTATGACCAACCTAGATAGTATGTTCAAAAGCAGAGGCATTACTTTGCCAACAAAGGTCCATCTAGTCAAGGCTATTGTGTTTCCTGTGGTCATGTATGGATGTGAGAGTTGGACTGTGAAGAAGGCTGAGCACTGAAGAATTGATGCTTTTGAACTGTGGTGTTGGGAAGACTCTTGAGAGTCCCTTGGACTGTAAGGAGATCCAACCAGTCCATTCTGAAGGAGATCAACCCTGGGATTTCTTTGGAAGGAATGATGCTGAGGCTGAAACTCCAGTACTTTGGCCACCTCATGCGAAGAGTTGACTCGTTGGAAAGACCCTGATGCTGGGAGGGATTGGGGGCAGGAGGAGAAGGGGACGACTGAGGATGAGATGGCTGGATGGCATCACTGACTCGATGAATGTGAGTCTGAGTGAACTCTGGGAGTTGGTGATGGACAGGGAGGCCTGGCGTGCTGCGATTCATGGAGTCGCAAAGAGTCGGACACGACTGAGTGACTGAACTGAGACAACCGTTTCCTATCCAGTAGTGTTTCTGGAAAGTGAAAGATATCTCTAAGTAAAAAAGGCGCTTGATCTCAAATCCCTTATTTGAGATTATATATTTAAAAAAATACAGATTAGTGTTTTTTGGACTTCCCCTTTTCACATCTAAGCAGATTAATTTAGCAGTTAAATGTACCATGGTTACTTTTGGTGCAATTAATTTGGTACACAGGTACTATTATACACAATGCTAATAGAAAGGCTTCCCTGGTGGCTCATTGGTAAGGAATCTGCCTTCCAATGCAGGAGACACAAGTTCCATCGATCTCTGGGTTGGGAAATCGCCTGGAGAGGAAAATGGCAACCCACTCTAGCATTCTTTCCTGGGAAATCCCATGGGCAGAGGAGGCTGGCTGGCTATAGTTTATGGGGTCACAAAAGAGTCGTGCATGACTTAATGACTAACAACAAGTACACTGCAATAATGTGAATAACACATTTGGATTTAGAGCTCATCTTATAATGATAAGTACCTTTTATAGTATTAAATTGTTAATAAGAATATCATGTGATATATAAATATAAAGCCCAGTTGATACTTTAAAATGTGATTAACCCTCACTATTCATCCAGAGTAGGCAGAGGAAAGTATGTTACTCTTTATTTTTATTTCAAGGATGAGCCAACAGATGTTCATTGTTGCTGTCACTCTGTAAAATAGTAGCGTGAGTCATAATTTGATTTCTCATCCAGGTCTTCAACTGGGTGACTCTGTGAAACTGACTAGACACATTCTGAGGCTGTGGTTTGATACATTCTTCAAAGGCTGAGGAAAATGACCTCCTTTTCAGGGTTATAAGTGCAGGGCCTGGAGTCAAATGATCTGTATTACAATTCTGGTTGTTTTGCTTATTGTTTGTATGCATTTTGGTGTCATTTTGATCCTCAGTTCTTGTATCCATGAATTTGTTATAATAATTGTACCTACTTTTTTGAGTTGTGGTGAGGATTAAACGAATTGTTACATATAAAATGTTGATAACTATGCCTGGCACAGAGTGATAAATATTATTATTTCAGGCTCTAGGGTTACAGTATCTGTCTTTCTGAAAACAACCTTTTAAGTTGCTGTTTCCAGTTTTCCCTTCCTCCCTTTTTTTCTTTCACAGGCATTTATTGAGCATTTCCTTTGCTGTAGGCATTGCATATGAAGGGAAGAATATTTCCTTTCCCCTGCTTGTTAGAGTGAACTATCTGCTGGTCTAGAAGGACTCTTGTTTTGAATTGTTCTGCTGTCCAGAATGAAGGAGGCAAGGGTACTAGACTCTGATCCCCTCGTTTCTTCTTGTCTTTCAAATTTTGAATCCTTTCTGCTCTTGGCTAAATTTTATCCTACATCCGCCTAATTTACTCCCCTGTTAACTTTGCTTTCAGATCATAATCAGGTCACAAAATTAACTCTGTCTGCAAGCGTGTTTTTTTTTTTTAAAGTCTGGCCCAACCTAATTTTCTTAGTTTTTCAAAAATTATGATTATTTCTCTTGAGCATGTTTATCTCTACACCTTTGCTTACATAGTTCATTCTACTTGAATATAGTGTTTCCTGTGGGCAGGTAATTACATTCTCCAGATCCCAGATCAAACCTCATTCTTCAATAACACCTTCTTAGATCACTCTAAGTGCAATTTGTCTCCCTTCTTCAAGAGCCCGTTGCTGAACATTCTTTGAATGTGGGAGCCGTTTTAATATTTCTTTGTATCCTTCCTTCTGACATTTGGTGCTCATAATAATACTCTTCAGCAAATATCAGTTGATTTCATTTATTGACACATGAGGCAGTTTCTTTATATTACACATCTTAGTGTTAAATATAATGTAAATTCCATGTCTGAATATAATTGAACTATGTTAAATCTTTTTCTTAGCAATTCAGAGTTTAGGGAATTTTTAGCTTTAAAATTATAATCATAACGCTAGGTATTGTGGGGGTATGTAGAAGGTTAATATGATCTTTGATCTCAAGGTACATACAGCTCAGAAAAGGAGGGAAAGCATAAATCAAGGCCAAAAGGAAAAGATTCTTAAGAACTGGTATTACTGGTGTGGGGTGTAAGGCTCAGAGAACCGCACTCTGAAAAGGACACTCAGGGACAGCCTCTAGTGGACTGACAAAGTTTATTATCTAACTGTGCAATTTTATAATTCTCAGGGAATAGAGCATAAGGCAGACTTCCATGTAGCCATTCCAGATAAACATTAAAGCATTCAAGCATAAAATACAGTTCGCATCGCCCAAGACATAACATAGCTTTGGCGAAACTCTAAAAGGAGTCTTATCATGAAACAACAGTCCTTGCGCTCAGAAACAGGTGGTCAGAAGGAAGCCTTCGAACGCCTCAAGGCTGGGAGTATTGACCCTTCGTTACCTGTTCCCAGCCTCAGGCACTCGGTGAAAGCTCATAACCCTTTGTTATGCTCTTCCAACTTCCAACCCTCGTCGAGAGTGGAGCAAATACATTTTCAGTATTTGCTTAAAGCCTTCCAGCTCCTCCACAGTGGGGAAAGGACTATTTAATTTCGATTAGGAGAATGTTTTATTAAGAAAATTGAGCTGAGCTTTAACTCCCGAAAGGAATTTGTTAGAAGGAGAATGGGGATGTTGGCAAACTGTCATGATAGGAAGGTAGGTCCTTGATGGGATGTGCTGAGGTGAGGCTAGTGATGTAGTTGCGAATCAGTTCATTAAAGATTTGATGGCTTTTGAGAAATGAAATAACATGGACCAAACTGGTTAAGCATGACAGCCCTGCTGGACTCTTTTATTTAATGATAAATGATATTTGAATGGGTTGAAAAGGGAATTTTAATTTTATTGTAAATTTTTCTGCTTTATGCATTTTTAGAAACTTGAAAAATATCTAAGGAGTGTCTTTGAAAATTCAATGTTGTAATAAAAGCTCATCATTTCTAATGAGAAATTAAGTAACAAATATCTACCTCCCCTTTCTGTTTTGAATTAGAGGCAGCCGTCTTTCCGATTAACTGAGTTGTTGCTTTGCCTTATTGATCTTCTGTATTGTCTTTTACTTTGATGGGTGTTAGAAATATGAAAACATTTTATGCTGTACTACTTACTTAACTTTTTGTGTATAGAGTTTTGTTCTTTCAAGATAAACAAGCAGTTCACAATTTAGCAGAATTAATTGTGGCATTAACAACTGAGGTTATCAGGCTGTAACCTAGGATACAAATTATGATCTAATTCTTAATCATTATTAAATTCCAGTGCTAAATTATACCAAAGTGACTATCTAATTTTATACTTGTTTAGGTATAAAGAATGCTATGAAGGATTTTTTTTGACTTTTTTCACTTAGCTGTAATTATTATGGTTATTTTAGAAATTTGTGTTCAGAGATACAAGGTAAAAGAAAAACATCTTGGATTGGTGCAGCGCTAGAAATAAGGACAGTTATTTTAGGTCACCAAAAAAAAAAAAAAAGGGCAAACCACTGGAGTTTTCTGAGACTCAGACCAATGCTTATATTGTCTGAGTATGTTAATATAGTATTATCTCATTGGGAAACTGCCTCAGGCAGGGAGCTGAGAAATGGATTGTACAATAACTGATACACTAAACTATAGAGCTAACACTCTTAAAGCGGTGGAATAACTAAGAATGGAATTAGCAACATGGAATTAGCTACAGCATTCCTGGATGGATGTTGAAAATGTCCGAGTTTGTATTTGGCCTCTTTCCCTAACTCACTGTGTGACCCTGAGATTTCAGTTTCCTCACTTTAGAACACAGCATTCATTGCCTTGATTTCAGTTGGTATGGTTTTGTCTTGAGGGTTAGTTTCATCAGATCAAGGTGTTCTTTGAAATCTTTGATAGACATAACCTAGTGAAATAATAATCACTGTTTCCAATGATGGTAGTTACTTTTAAAAGAAAAAGAGAAATTAGCATTAATTCTGAGTAAATTCCTGGGGTTGGAAATGAGGAGGAGATGAATAACCATTTTATCAAAATTATCTAAAAGATGCAATCTGGTAAGATTTCTCCTAAGAGCAATGAGTATGATTTACTTTGGCAAACAAATTAAACAAGTAAACACAGCCTCTGCTTCTATATTTCATTTAAATGCCACGTAATATTTTTTTAAAGTTGCCTTGAAATTGGGTATATTAAATAACAATGCATTTTTTCTTAAATGAAGACTAGAAGTTCATTGTTTGAAAAGAATCTATTTCCAATCAGACATGTTTAAAAAAGAATCTATTAATATATTTAAAAATAGATGCACTTCAATAAAATGTTCACATTTATTATCAGGTGAAATGGTTAAACATCATTTAATGGAGATGTGTATAAGAGACAGCCTGTTAACTTTGCTTTCAGATCATAATCAGGTCACAAAATTAACTCTGTCTGCAAGCGTGTTTTTTTTTTTTAAAGTCTGGCCCAACCTAATTTTCTTAGTTTTTCAAAAATTATGATTATTTCTCTTGAGCATGTTTATCTCTACACCTTTGCTTACATAGTTCATTCTACTTGAATATAGTGTTTCCTGTGGGCAGGTAATTACATTCTCCAGATCCCAGATCAAACCTCATTCTTCAATAACACCTTCTTAGATCACTCTAAGTGCAATTTGTCTCCCTTCTTCAAGAGCCCGTTGCTGAACATTCTTTGAATGTGGGAGCCGTTTTAATATTTCTTTGTATCCTTCATTAAGCAGGTTTGAATCTGAAATCCGGATCTAATATTCCTCTATGTGAGACTTTAGGAAGTATCTTGACCTCTCTAAACCTTAGTGTTCTTTTATTGTTATTTTTTTTAAATTGAAGGATACTTAATTTACAATGTTGTGTTAATTTCTACTGTACAGCAAAGAGATTTAATTATATATGTATACATTCTTTTTAAAATATTTTTTTTTCATTATGGTTTATCACAGGATATTGAATATAGTTCCTGGTGCTATACAGTAGGATCTTGTTGTTTATCCACTCCATATATAGGAATTTGTATCCTCTAACCCCAAATTCCTACTCCATCCCTCCCCAACCATCGTCCCCTCTTGGCAACCATGATTCCTGTTCTATCTGTGAGTCTGTTTCTGTTTTGTAGATAAGTTCATTTGTGTCTTATTTTAAATTCCATATATAAGTGATATCTATTGTATTTGTCTTTTTCTTCTTCTCTTAGTATGATAATCCCTTGGTCCACCCATGCTGTTGTAAATGGAGTTATTTCATTCTTTTCCACGACCGAGTAGTACTCCATTGTATATATGTGACCACATCTGTTGATCGGCATTTAGGCTGCTTCTGTGTCTTGACTGTGGCAAAGAGTGCCGCAGCGCACATCATAGGGCATCTTTTCGACTTATGGTTTTGTCTGGATATACGCCCAGGAGGGAGATTGCTGGATCATAAGGCAATTCTATTTTTAGTTTCTTGAGGAACCTCCATGCTGTTTTCCATAGTGGCTGCACCAACTTACATTCTCATCAACAGTGTAGGAGGGTTCCATATATACATGTTAATATAAGGTATTTGTTTTTCTCTTTCTAACTTACTTCACTCTGTATAACAGGATCTAGGTTCATCCACCTCACTAGAACTGACTCAAATTCACCCTTTTCTATAGTTGAGTAATATTCCATTGCATATATGTGCCAGATCTTCTTTATCCATTCTTCTGTTGATGGACATTTAGGTTGCTTCCACATTCTGGCTGTTGTAAATAGTGCTGCAATGAACACTAGGGTTCATGTGTCTTCTAGAATTGTAATTTTCTCAGGGTATATGCCCAGTAGTGGGATTACTAGATCATACGGTAGATTTATTTCTAGTTTTTTTTTTTTTTTTAAGGAATCTCCATAATGTTCTCCATAATGGAGAACACCAACATGTAGGAGGGTTCCCTTTTCTCCACAAAATTTGCCAGAATTCTGTTGAGAATTTTTGCATCTATGTTCATCAGTGATATTAGCCTGTAATTTTCTTTTCTGGTAGTATCTTCATCTTATTTTGGTATTAGAGTGATGGTTCCACTGATTCTTAAGTCTATTTTTGTGCCAGTATCATCCTGTTTTGGAGAAGGTGATGGCACCCCACTCCAGTACTCTTGCCTGGAAAATCCCATGGACGGAGGAGCCTGGTGGGCTGCAGTCATGGGGTCGCGAAGAGTCAGACCCGACTGAGCGACTTTACTTTCACTTTTCACACATTGGAAAAGGAAATGGCAACCCACTCCAGTGTTCTTGCCTGGAGAATCCCAGGGACGGGGAGCCTGGTGGGCTGCCGTCTATGGGGTCGCACAGAGTCAGACACGACTGAAGCGATTTAGCAGCAGCAGCAGCAGCAGCATCATGCTGTTTTGATTATTGCAGCTTTGTAGTATTGTGTGAAGTCTGGGAAGGTTATGGCTCCTGCTTTTGAACCTTGGTATTCTTATCTCAAGCCTGGTGGGCTGCAGTCATGGGGTCGCGAAGAGTCAGACCCGACTGAGCGACTTTACTTTCACTTTTCACACATTGGAAAAGGAAATGGCAACCCACTCCAGTGTTATTGCCTGGAGAATCCCAGGGACGGGGAGCCTGGTGGGCTGCCGTCTATGGGGTCGCACAGAGTCAGACACGACTGAAGCGATTTAGCAGCAGCAGCAGCAGCAGCATCATGCTGTTTTGATTATTGCAGCTTTGTAGTATTGTGTGAAGTCTGGGAAGGTTATGGCTCCTGCTTTTGAACCTTGGTATTCTTATCTCTAAAATGGAGTAAAATTCTTACTTCACAAAATTGTGAAAGTTAGGAATAGCACATTTAAAATACCTAGTACCTGGTAGGTACTAAATGAGTGATGTATGATAGCAGATATTTAATAGATAGTAACTATAACTATTTCTTCTATAAATATGTAAATAGTTTTGTTGAGCATGTACTTGACACAAACTACTATATTATGTCCTGGGGATATGTCAGTGAATAGGACAGAAATGACTCTTGCTATTAACAAGTCTGCATTCTACTGAGACAGACATAAAGAGCTAAGATTTTTTGTTAAGCTAACTCAAACATTAAAAAAGAAACCAAACATCTTCATTTTCAAGCATCTGTCTTTCAAGCATAACATTTCTCAAAACGTGCAAGCATCTAGTGCTTGTTTCTCCTTTCAGGTTATAGCAGCTTAATGGGACTTGTAGTAAAAAGTTCTTAACACTGAAGACCTATCCTATTTCAATAATCTTAAGAAAATAAAATCTATTTCAAGGTTAAAATTGTAAAGTTGCAATCGAACCAGCTCACTGTAGGTGTAATTAACTTTGTGTGACAGTGGTTCTGTAAGGCCAGAGCCTGTATTATGTGATGAGGGATAACTTCCACTTGGCCACTGACTTAATTGTGCCCTTGAGGCCTTCTTGAAACCTCATGAGTTTCCTCTCATTCTATTTTTGTATTTGATTGCCCTTACCATATACTAAAGACGACCTTCATCATAGTGAGTATCTTTCTGACAGAGAGAGGATAGGCCTGAAGTCCGCCTGCACAGTGTCTGTCCAGCTTAGAGGGCTTAGAATACCAGTTTCTCTGTTAGCTTTTTTCAAATAATAATCTTTTCAAAACTAAAAAAAAGGCTTCATGCATTTTTTATTTTGAAAGATAGTTATGGGATTAAAAAAATTAAGATATAAAAGTAAGAAAGCATAATCTATGCTACACCTATTAGCTATGTGACTTTAGGCAAGGCTTTTCACCTTTTTGGGCTTTCCTTTCATCTATCTGATACAAGGATTCTAATATTTTCTAAGTACTTTTCTAACTCCCAAAGAATTCTATACTTTTGTAGTTCTTGGACTCTTTTTCTTATATATTATTTTACATTTCTACATTTTGTCTGTTTAAATATAAAA
>SJYC01063730.1:0-17949 GCA_006408675.1 Madoqua kirkii
ACTCTTTAACTTAATTCTTATACATCTGCATTTCCCTATGTGTCTATCTATACATGCATATGCATATCTATATAAGAATTTTCAGAAAACTTTGAAAGTAACTTAGAGATAGAGCATCACTTCATCAATATTTTCATGTGTTTTTCTTGTAAACAAAGATGTTCTATTACATAACCACAGAAAACCCACAAAACCAGAAAATGTCACATTAATATCTAATGCACAGTTCATATTTCAATTTGTCAAGTATTCTGCCTAAGTCCTTTATAGTTATCTTTCTCCTTGGTTCAAAATCTAATCCAAGTTAGATCACACATTGTATTAAGTTGTCATGAATTTTATTTTCTTATCTACAAGAGTTTTTCTCCTTTTCTTTTTCTTCCTTTGCCTGGATATGTTCCATGATGCCAGGCCATTAATTTTAGCAAGTACTTGAATTTGGGTGTGTCTGAGGAATCCTGGTGATTAGATTCAGATTATGCATTTTAACAGAAATACACATGAAGTTTCATTTAGCCACAGAATTAAAAGATGCCTGCTCACTGGAAGGAGAGCTATGACAAATCTAGACAGCGTATTAAAAAGCAAAGACATCACTTTGCTGACAAAGGTTCGTGTAGTCAAAGCTATGGTTTTCCCAGTAGTCATGTACGGATGTTGGACCATAAAGAAGGCTGAGCACTGAAGAACTGATGCTTTCATGTTGTGGTGCTGGAGAAGACTCTTGAGAGGCCCTTGGGCTGCAAGGAGATCAAACCAGTCAATCCTACAGGAAATCAACACTGAATATTAATTGGAAGGACTGACGTTTAAGCACCAATACTTTGGCCACCTGATGTGAAGAGCCGACTCATTGGAAAAGCCCTTGATGCTGGGAAAGATTGAAGGCAAAGCGTTGGGGGAGGGCAGAGGATGCGATGGTCAGATAGCATCATGTACTAAATGGACATGAATATAGCAAACTTGGGAAATAGTGGAGAACAGAGAAGCCTGGTGTGCTATAGTCCACGGGGTGGCAAAGAATCAGATACTACTTAGCGACTGAACAACAAGTGTGAAGGATACATAATCTATTGATCTATATGATCAACACATACAATATTAACTGTATAAATTAACTGAACTTTATACCATCAATGAATAGGTAAAAATCAAAGTTTTAAATATAATTCTATTTGCAATCCTTTAAAAGTGAAACGCTTAAGTACAAATCTTATAAAATATGTACAGGACTTACAAGCTGAAAACCACAAAACATGGGTGAAAGAAATCTAAGTCTTAATAATGGAGAGACAAACGGCTCATGGATTGGAATACTCATTCTATTAAAATTCTTATTTCTCCCAAACTGATATATGTGTTTAATAAAATTCTTATCAAAATTATTTCACTTTTGATAGATATGAAGATGATTTTTTTAATGCAAAAGCCAGGCCAAAGAAACTGGAATAACTGACGCTATTTAGTTGAAAAAGAAAAATAAAATAGAAGGACTTGCTCACCTAATTTCAGGATTTATGATAAAGTTTTAGTTCCTAAGACCATGTGGCATTGATGAAGGAACAGACATATGGATCAATGGAGCAGAATACAGAACCCAAAAATAACTTCACACAAGTACAACCAACTAATATTTGACAAATATGCAAATACGGTTACAGGCAGGGAGGTCACTTTGTTAACGGTGATGAAGCAACTGGATAACTATTTGCAAAAAATTAAAAAATTTGCCCTAAATCTCACATCTTCTATAAAAACTAACAAAATGGAGCATACATTTAAATGTACAATATAATACTATACTTTTAGAAGAAAAAAAGAGAAAATCTGGAATCTAAAAGTCAGTGAATTATTTTTACCATATCAAAAGCATGATCCCAAGAGGGAAAGATCAATACATTGGACTTCATCAAAACAAAACCCCTTACTCTTTGTGCCACTAAGTGCACACTCTGTAACATGCCACTCATATCAGCCAAAGGACTTATATCTATAACATATGAAGAACCCTGAAAACTCAGTAGTTGGAAAAATATCTGCTTAGAAAATGGGCAAAAAAGACACGAAGAAACATTTCACCAAAGACAACAGAAAGATGACAGAGAAACATGTGAGAAGATGTTTAACACTACGAGCTACTAGGGAAAATGCAAATAAATATCATGATGAGATATTCCATACCAATAGGAAGAGCAAAATTAAAAAAAAATAGTTACAATACTAAATGCTCACAACAATGTAGACAAACCAATCTCTCACACATTGCTGGTGGTTACATAAAATGGTATAGCCACTCCGGAAAATGGTACGATGTGGAACTATGCTCATTCCACAAGGCAGCAATAAAAAGGAACAAATAAACACACAGCTTGGATGGCTCTCAAGGCGGTTATGCTGAATGAAATTAAAAAAACAGTCTCCAAAGGTCACATGGTATATTTACACATTTGCATAACTTTCTCAAAATGACAAACTATGAGGTAGAGAATGAAGCAGTGGTTTCCCAGGTTTGGAATGGAAGGAGTACTTATAACTATAAAGGAAGAGCTCAGGGGAGATTTTTGTGGAGATGGAAAAATGTAATTACTAGGAAGATTACAGGAATTTCCACACATAATAAAATGCCAGAGAACTATACCTACATTAAACCAATGTCAGTTTCCTAGTCTTGATACTATATGTTACATAAACTGTAACCACCGAGGGAAACTGCATGAAGGCTAATAGAATTTCTCTGTAATACCTATGTAACTTTTCCTATTAATTCATTAATATTTTAAAGTTTAAATTTCAAAAGTTAATGACATGTGTCAATTATTATTGAGCTATATCATTAAGAAACTGTGATATGATATCCTTTCTATTGCCTTGTTTTGTTAAAATAATGGTAATAAATTTTACAAAGACTTTCCAAACTGTTTCACAAACAAAAAACAATTGTTCCACAAACAGCATATTTGGTTCCCATACTAAAAAAATTGGGGGCATAAGGTATTGGGAAAAATTCTATTTATAGAATCAGCTTTTTGAAAATTCACACTGCAGGATCCAGAGAAACCACTCACATAGAAGTTTGTCTTCTCGGAAATGCAGGACTTGGATGCAATCTCAATAACGACACAATGATCTCTGTTCATTTCCAGGGCAAACCATTCAATATCACAGTAATCCAAGTCTATGCCCCAACCAGTAACGCCGAGGAAGCTGAAGTTGAATGGTTTTATGAAGACCTACAAGACCTTTTAGAACTAACACCCCAAAAAGATGTTCTTTTCATTATAGGGGACTGGAATGCAAAAGTAGGAAGTCAAGAAACACCTGGAGTAACAGGCAAATTTGGCCTTGGAATGCAGAATAAAGCAGGGCAAAGGCTAATAGAGTTTCGCCAAGAGATCGTACTGGTCATAGCAAACACCATCTTCAAAAAAAAAAAAAAAAATAGAAGACTCTACACATGCACATCACCAGATGGTCAACACTGAAATCAGATTGATTATATTCTTTGCAGCCAAAGATGGAGAAGCTCTATACAGTCAGCAAAAACAAGACCAGGAGCTGACTGTGGCTCAGATCATGAACTCCTTATTGCCAAATTCAGACTTAAATTGAAGAAAGTAAGGAAAACCACTAGACCATTCAGGTATGACCTAAATCAAATTCCTTATGATTATACAGTGGAAGTGAGATATAGATTTAAGGGACTATATCTGATAGAGTGCCTGATAAACTATGGACAGAGGTTCGTGACATTGTACAGGAGACAAAGATCAAGATAATCCCCATGGAAAAGAAATGCAAAAGGGCAAAATGGCTGTCTGGGGAAGTCTTACAAATAGGTGTGAAAAGAAGAGAAGCGAAAAGCCAAGGAGAAAAGGAAAGATATAAGCATCTAAATGCAGAGTTCCAAAGAATAGCAAGGAGAGATAAGAAAGCCTTCCTCAGTGATCAATGCAAAGAAATAGAGGAAAACAACACAATGGGAAAGACTAGAGATCTCCTCAAGAAAATTAGAGATACCAAGGGAACATTTCATGCAAAAATAGGCTCCATAAATGACAGAAATGGTATAGACCTAATAGAAGGATATTAAGAAGAGGTGGTAAGAATACAAAGAAGAACTGTACGAAAAAGATCTTCACGACCAAGATAATGATGATGGTGTGATCACTCACCTAGAGCCAGACATCCTGGAATGTGAAGTCAAGTGGGCCTTAGGAAGCATCACGATGAACAAAAACTAGTGGAGGTGATGGAATTCCAGTTGAGCTATCTCAAATCCTGAAAGATGATGCTGTGAAAGTGCTGCACTCAATATGCCAGCAAATTTGGAAAACTCAGCAGTGGCCACAGGACTGGAAAAGGTCAGTTTTCATTCCAATCCCAAAGAAAGGCAATGCCAAAGAATGCTCAGACTACCACACAGTTGCACTCATCTCACATGCTAGTAAAGCAATGCTCAAAATTCTCCAAGCCAGGCTTCAGCAGTACATGAACTGTGAACTTCCAGATGTTCAAGCTGGTTTTAGAAAAGGCAGAGGAACCAGAGATCCAATTGCCAACACCCACTGGATCATGGAAAAAGCAAGAGAGTTCCAGGAAAACATCTATTTCTGCTTTATTGACTATGCCCAAGTTTTTGACTGTGTGGATCACAATAAACTGTGGAAAATTCTGAAAGAGATGGGAATACCAGACCACCTGACCTGCCTTTTGAGAAACCTATATGCAGGTCAGGAAGCAACAGTTAGAACTAGACATGGAACAACAGACTGGTTCCAAATAGGAAAAGGAGTATGTCAAGGCTGTATATTGTCACCCTGCCTATTTAATTTCTATGCAGAGTACATCATGAGAATGCTGGGCTGGAAGAAGCACAAGTTGGAATCAAGATTGCTGGGAGAAATATCAATAACCTCAGAAATGTAGATGGCACCACCCTTATGGCAGAAAGTGAAGAGGAACTAAAAAGCCTCTTGATGAAAGTGAGAGAGGAGAGTGAAAAAGTTGGCTTAAAGCTCAACATTCAGAAAATGAAGATCATGGCATCTGGTCCCATCACTTCATGGGAAATAGATGGGGAAACAGTGGAAACAGTTTGGGGGGGGGGCTCCCAAAATCAGTGCAGATGGTGACTGCAGCCATGAAATTAAAAGACGCTTACTCCTTGGAAGGAAAGTTATGACCAATCTAGGCAGCATGTTGTAAAGCAGAGACATTACTTTGCCAACAAATGTTCATCTGGTCAAGGCTATGGCTTTTCCAGTATCTAGTATCTAGATGTGAAAGTTGTACTATGAAGAAAGCTGAGTGCCGGAGAATTGATGTTTTTGCACAGTGGTGTTGGAGAAGACTCCTGAGTCCTTTGGAGTGCAAGGAGATTCAACCAGTCCATGCTAAAGGAGGTCAGTCCTGGGTGTTCTTTGGAAGGACTAATGCTAAAGCTGAAACTCCAGTACTTTGGACACCTCATGTAAAAAGTTGACTCATTGGAAAAGACTCTGATGCTGGGAGGGATTGGGGGCAGGAGGAGAAGGGGACACAGAGGATGAGATGGCTGGATGGCATCACCAGACTCGATGGACATGAGTTTGGGTGAACTCTGGGAGTTGGTGATGGACAGGGAGGCCTGGCGTGCTGCAATTTATGGGGTTGCAAAGAGTTGGACACGACTGAGCGACTGAACTGATGACTACCTGATTTTGTAATTTGGAAAATATTATTCTAATTCATGTCACTTTCAAAACTGAGTTGGTGAGAGTGGGGATTAGTGTCAAAAATTTTGGAAAGACATGAAAGCTTCCTGAGCTCCAGTCACTTAACTACAGCCTGCAAATAATGAATTCCTGAAGCTTAAGATAGCTGATCCTTTCCAGAATGTTTGGTTTATTAACAGTATGATACCTGACCTACTTTCTAACATAATCTCCCACAGAAAACAAAAGCTATTCATAGTGCATGATGAATAAAGTCTCTGAAAATATACCAGTTGTTTTCAAGGTGACATAAAGTTTATAAAAGTTCATGTTGGGAGTATATATTTATATATTTTATATTTATATATTCTCTCCCACTTTTATCCATTCAGAAATGCTTTGTACTCACTCTAATGCCCATTCACACTGTGAATGTTTAGATACCTATTTCTCTAGCTAGATAAAAAGCTCAACAATTCTTCATGCAATATCTTATTTTTCTTTGTTTTCACTCCAGGTCAATTATATTAGTGTTAGAGATGCCCAGTATTTACCAAATAAATTAATTAAAAGGAAATGTCCAGTATGCAAGGCTAGGTCAGTGGTTTTTGATGCCCATGATGGTGGACACTGTTGCACTCTCATAAAGGCAGTCTACAACTTTAAATTCATTTTAGACACAACTGAGCACAAATTCTGAAATGCTCAAAAGTTTTAGGTGAAGCAGTGGATATTGATGAAGACATGACCTTCATAATATAATCTTGTGTGTGTATGTGTGAGTCACTCAGTCATGCCTGACTCTTTGTGACCCCATGGACTGTAGCTCACCAGGCATCTCTGTCCATGGAATTCTCCAGGCAAGAATACTGGAATGGGTTGCTATTCCTTTCTCCAGAGCATCTCCTCAACCCAGGGTTTGAACCCAGGTCTCCTAAATTGCAGGCAGATTCTTTATCATCTGAGCCTCCAGGGGAGCCCTAATATAACCTTACAGTGAGTATAACATTCAGTTCAGTTCAGTTCATTTCAGTTGCTCAGTTGTGTCCAACTCTTTGTGATTCCATGAATCGCAGCACGCCAGGCCTCCTTGTCCATCACCAACTCCCGGAGTTCACTCAAACTCACGTCCATCGAGTCGGTGATACCATCCAGCCATCTCAACCTCTGTCATCCCCTTCTCCTCCTGCCCCCAATCCCTCCCAGCATCAGAGTCTTTTCCAATGAGTCAACTCTTCACATGAGGTGGCCAAAGTACTGGAGTTTCAACTTTAGCATCAGTCCTTCCAATGAATATATCAGGACTGATCTCCTTTAGGATGGACTGGTTGTATCTCCTTGCACTCCAAGGGACTCTCAGGAGTCTTCTCCAACACCACAGTTCAAAAGCATCAATTATATATATATATAATTGATGCTATATGTATATAGCATCTATATAGCATCAAACAGTAGACCCTTCTCCCTCCAACATTCACCAGTTTACTTAAAGAAAAGAATTCTGCTATAACAAATGAGAAAGGACATGCAGGATGTAAATGAGTCAATTCAAATGAAGGATAACTATTTAGGGTAATTACAGTTATACATTCACAGAAACCAAAGGAAATTGTTAGTGATGTGGAAATGAGACAGAAAGGGCTATGCTTTGGTTATTGCTGGCTTTTAAAATATTCTTTAATTTTTAAAAAAAATTGTTCAAATACACCAAATATCACTCGGCTCAAACTCACTGTTTTTTCATTCTTTATTTAAATGTCAATTTCTCAGTGAGAACCTCTCTGATGGCCCTGTTTAAAACTGTAACCATCACTACAAGCATTTTCTTTCTCATTTTTCCCTATTTCACTTTTAATTTTTTTGCCAGAGCACTTATCCTTATTTTACTGCATCGTTTTACTTACTCTGTTTTGTCTGGGTCCACCTACACTACCACCATCCATAATGGAAGCTTCATGAGAGCTTGTCTGTACTCTTTGTCTGTACTATTGACAGCATTAATCCAAATACCTAGAAGAAACCCTCACACAAGATAGATACTCAATAAATATTTCTGAATACACAAATGTTTATTCTCTAAAATTTCTTAAAATTACCAATAAATTATATCAGGCAATTAAATATATATACAGCCATTAAATCTTGACTAGAGTATGAATGAATCAATTAAATTCATTAAAATATACAGAATCCCTTTCAATATTTAAAACATTAATTATTGCCCATATACAAATCCTGATATATTTGTATATGTCAATAAAGAATAAAATCATAGCTCTGTCTTCTCACCAGAAAACTTTTTCAAATGGTTGTCTGTTTAAATGAGTGTTTCTCAAATTTTAGTGTTTATATATATACATTTTACCAACAGTATTTTTCATAGAACTAGAACAAATAATCTCAGGATTTGTATGGAAATATAAAAACCCTCAAATAGCAAAAGTAACCTTGAGAAAGAAGAATGGAACTGGAGGAATCAACTTGCCTGACTTCAGGCTCTACTACAAAGCCACAGTCATTAAGACAGTATGGTACTGGCACAAAGACAGAAATATAGATCAATGGAACAAAATAGAAAGCCCGGAGATAAACCCACACACATATGGACACCTTATCTTTGACAAAGGAGGCAAGAACATACAATGGAGTAAAGACAGTCTCTTTAACAGGTGGTGCTGGAAAAACTGGTCATCCACATGTAAAAGAATGAAACTAGATCACTTTCTAACAGCACACACAAAAATAAACTCAAAATGGATTAAAGATCTAAACGTAAGACCAGAAACTATAAAACTCCTTGAGGAGAACATAGGCAATACAATCTCCGACATACATCACAGCAGGATCTTCTTTGGATTTTTATTCAAAATTAGATTAAGCAGGCTGGGAAAGCATCATTTATACTAAACCTCTAGATTAGAACCTGAGGGCCAGAGGGCATGGATACGTTTCAAGGTTCCATGAATCACTTGAAATTGTAGGCACAACACTTTGTGAATGTGTCTTAGGTGTACATGACAAGAGAGCTTCAGATTATAAAAAGCTGTTGTCAGATTATGTTGTTTAGTCGCTCAGTTGTCTCCAACTCTTTGTGACGTATGGACTGTAGCCTGCCAGGTGCCTCTGTCCATGGGATTTTTCAGGCAAAAATACTGGAGTGGATGCCCATATTCTCCTAGAGAGGACCTTCCTGACCCAAGGATCAAACCAGCATTTCCTGTGTCCCCTGCATTGCAGGCATATTCTTTACCTGCTGAGCCATCAGAGAGGCCCCAAAAGAGCTCATAACCCCCCCAAATTTAAGAGCTGCTTACTGCTTCAGGTAGATTAGCAAAAAGAGAGGCCTTTTGAAAGAGAGAGGCCTTTTTTCTTTTCTTCACCAATCTCATTTTCTTCTTTTCTCTCTTTTGCTGTGTATTTTAAAATGTTGACTTTAGACAGATTCATTTTTCTCATAACCTGAATCCCTCCAGCTGAATTTCTTTGAGGACGAAGTTTGGATGCTTAATTTAGATAATGAATCTGGGGGAGTTAGGAAGTGATTGAGTATGAAATGGAAATACAGCATTGCATTCAAGCTCTGGATACCTCCAAAGAGATGAAGAAAGTGCTTTACCTACGTGAAAAGTAGTTCATTTCTGCTGTTTATAGAGAGGAAATATTACACACATGAAGCGAGATGCTCATATTTTCCCTCACAATGTGACAGTTTGTTTTTATTAATGCCAAAATGAGGGATGATATAAATATTTAAAATTTGTATTGAATTATAATATGCACATGTAAAATGCATATATCTTAATTGTGCAGCAAGTGGATGTTTGCATATGCATACACCTGTGTAACTACCATTCTAGTGAATATATACAATTTTTTTCATCAACTAAGAATCATCTCTCTTGCCCCTTTCAGTCAATTTTCTCTCTTATACAGAAGTAACCATTTTTCCAGTGTCTATCACCATAGATTAATTTTTCTATTTCTTGAGCTTCCTATACATAGAAATCATACAGTATGAATTCTTTTTCCTTATAGCACTTTTAAAAAACATTTGTTTGTTTGTTTATGGCTTTGTTGGGTCTTCGTTACTGCATGTGGGCCTTCATTTGTGGCAAGTAGGGGCTACTCTCTGGTTGTGGCATGTGGCTTCTCATTGCAGTGGTTCCTCTTGTTGTGGAGCACGGACTCCAGGCACTCAGGCTTCAGTAGTTGTGGCACTTGGCTCTAGAGCCACAGCTCAATAGCTCATGGCTCAATAGTTGTGGCCCACAGGCTTTGTTGTCCCATGGCATGTAGGCTCTTCCCCGGGCCAGGGATGGAACATGTGTCCTTTGTGTTGGCAGGCAGATTCTTTACCACTGAGCCACTAGAGAAGCCTCCTGAATTCTAGTTTTGATTATCATTATATCTATGAGATCCGTCCATGAGCTTTCATGTGGTAATATTTCACTCTTCTGTCTGGACAGTATTCTATTACATTAATATACACCACAATTTATTTTTTACCCATTTTACTTTTGATCAATATTGGATTATTTCAATTTTCAGCTATTATGAATAAAATTGACAAGAACATTCTCGCATATTTCTTTTGTAAAAAATATTTATTTGGCTACTCTGGGGCTTGGTTGTGGGATCTTTAGTTGTGGCATGTGAGATGTAGTTCCCCGATCAGGGATTGAACCTGGGCCCCCTGCATTGGGAGCTTGGGACCTTAGCCACTGGACCACCAGGGAAGTCCCCATATTTCTTTTTTATAGACATATAAACTTCTTTCTCCTGGGCATATAACTAGGGCTAAAATTTTGGGTCATAGGGTATGCATACATTGTGCTTTAGTACCTGTTGCCGAACAGTTTTCCAAAGTGGTTTTCACATTTCCACCAGTTACATATGAGAATTCTATTTCCACATACTTGCTAATCCTTGGTATTGGCAGCCATACTTTAGCCATTCTGGTGATTTTTTGGGTGACATAGATAGTTTGTTCATGCACGGGGAGGAATTTAAGACTTGTGTATCTTTAATTTGTTTTTCTGTTCAACAGATGTCAATATTTATTTCAAGCTTCTTATGTTCAGGGTGCTCAAATGTATTTAGACCAAACTCATAAAGTCACATTTTGGTTAATGGAGCATAAAATAATTTATTAATTAGACATTTACTCATGGCATCTGGTCCCATCACTCATTGGAAATAGATGGGGAAAGAGTGGAAACAGTGTCAGACTTTATATTTTTGGGTTCCAAAATCACTGAAGATGGTGATTGCAGCCATGAAATGAAAAGACACTTACTCCTTGGAAGGAAAGTTATGACCAACCTAGATAGCATATTCAAAAGCAGAGACATTACTTTGCCAGCAAAGGTCCGTCTAGTCAAGGCTACGGTTTTTCCAGTGGTCATGTATGGATGTGACAGTTGGACTGTGAAGAAAGCTGAGCACCAAACAATTGATGCTTTTGACTGTGGTGTTGAAGACTCTTGTGAGTCCCTTGGACTGCAAGGAGATCCATCCAGTCCATTCTGAAGGAGATCAGCCCTGGGATTTCTTTGGAAGGAATGAGGCTAAAGCTGAAATTCCAGTACTTTGGCTACCTCATGCGAAGAGTTGACTCATTGGAAAAAGACTCTGATGCTGGGAGGGGCTGGGGGCAGGAGGAGAATGGGACAACCGAGGATGAGATGGCTGGATGGCATCACTGACTCGATGGACGTGAGTCTGAGTAAGCTCCAGGAGTTGGTGATGGACAGGGAGGCCTGGCATGCTGTGATTCATGGGGTCTCAAAGAGTTGGACACGGCTGAGCAACTGAATTGAACTGAATACTTGTTAAGTACTTAGTAGTGTGTTTAGTGCTGAGAAGGATACAAAAAGTAAAAGTAGAATCATAATGCTTGCTCTCAATGATTGCACAGTCTGTGTAAGGAGATAAAAACAATGCATATAAAACGCAAAGTCCAAAATGACATGATGGGATGTAAATGCTGAGTTGTATGTGATAGACTGAGTAGTATGGAAAAAGGAATTGACGTTGTTTTTTTAGATAAACTTTACAAGCACTTTTCTTCTTCAGTTTCCCACATTGAATCAATTACTAAATGCAATCAATTCTGCTTTCTGAATATCTGAAATCTCTTTGCTGCTTTTACTGTAACTTCAGTTCAACATTTTTGACTTTCTGGTTTGTGTGTCCTATATTGAAATTGCCTTGGGAGTGGTATTTTTCCCTTCATTTCAAGTTCCTTTTTGTCTGTTTTCCCATTAGAATGTTCTCTCTAAAAGTCAGGTCTCATCATTTGAAGTCACTCTCCTACTTAATATTCTTTAATTGTTTCCTATTATTTTTGGAGCAAAATCCAACTCTTTACCAAATTACTTAAAATTTTTATCATATTCTAGCTCTGGACAATATTTCTTGCCTCATATTTTGCTGCCTCACAGGTATACAAATAATTTTCTGTATACCCTGAATTACTTCCATTTTTTGGAATCTGCTACGATATTTCATACTTTTGCATATGATATTTTCCTTTGTGTTTCTATTCCTTTAAAACTTGAATGAAAGTTTACTTCTAGGAAACCATTTTTGATTGACCATATCTGGTTTAAATGTTCCTTCCCTGTGATCCATGTATTCAGAACTCCAAGTATTCTGCTCACACAGTATTGTAATTGTTGGTTCATTTATTCATTTTCTCTAGTTGACTGTTACCTTCTTGAGGGCAAGGATGCTATCATTTATAATTAATAGGCAGCCAATAATATGTAGATTGGCTTGAATTTTAATCATTTACTATATAGAATTTTTAGAAATGAACAAGATGACATAAAGTATTTTTGAGAAGTGGAACATATACGAAAAGAATGGAGGTGGAAATTAACATAATGTATATGGACAACAGGAGAATTAAATGGAGAGATGTCTGGAAGAGTGGCCTCTACTGGACTGAATGTATAGTTTATGTGGAGGAACAGAGGAATAGAGACAGAAGAGGTGGGATGAAGTCAGATTATGGAGGCCTTTAAGAGTCTTGTTAAGAGGTTTAGGCTTGATATGGATAGCAAGAGGAAGTCATTAGAGGTCTTTGAATAGGGGAATAAAGGAATGAAAGAAAGTTTTAAGGAATATTATTTTAATAGAAATCTGCAGAATGAATGTTAGAGGAGATATTAGAGCCAATGAGACAAAATAAAAGATTTTCAAGGTAATCAAGATGAGATGATGAGAATATAGATAACAGTAATGACCCTGTGGATACAGAGGAAGAGATAGATCAAGTAATATTTTAAAGGACATATTGATATGACCAAACAATAGACTGGGACATAAATTAATTTCCCTTCAACTCTTTTCTGTTCAGTAAGAAACTGGGGAAATTGGCTTACTCAGTTTTACACGAATGTCAAATTGTACACCTTTCTTTCCTTCATCTTGGGTGAAGTTGATACCTCTTACTTAAGATCCTTATCATTTGCTGTCCACCCAATCCATTTATACCACTCCTAGGGAACAGGATGGACTGACAGCCTTCCTTGCCCTGCAGCTTGCTGTGAACATCATGCTCATGACTCGCATAATTCCTCACTGTCAGCGCTTCAGATCAGCCATGCAGTACTGAAGATTTAACCATCGTGTGGCAGGACTCCACCTTGAATCAGAGGCTCATAGAAGTTTGAAAACAGAAAGAATTTTCTACTATATATATATATATATATATATATATAGTATATAACTGTACAGTTCATATTCATTTTTGAGGTGAGAATCTGAGGCTAGAAATATTCGACTTATCTAGTGTAATACAGCTAGTTACTTCTTATTCTTCTGAATTTTAGTCCAGTAAGCTTTTAGTTATATCATAATGTATTTTCTAACCCTAATATTCTTTATTCCAAAACATGATTAGTTCTTTCTTCAACCAAAATTTTAATAGCTTTACTCCTTTATTCCTGTACCTACCGAACAAGCTCCTCATCTTTACCAGGATCCGTGTCTTCAGGAGCTACTTAACTCAGTTACGCACCTTCTATTAATACCTCCCTACACATGACTGCCTGTTTGGTCTATAGGACATATATAGCTATTATAATACACTCCTTACTAATGTACTAAGCTTTCCTTGTATTTTAAATCTTTTAACATGATCCAGTTCAGTTCAGTTCAGTCGCTCAGTCACGTCCGACTCTTTGAGACCCCATGGACTTCAGCATGCCAGGCTCCTCTGTCCTTGGAGGATTCTCCAGGCAAGATACTAGAGTGGGTTGCTGTGCCCGCCTCCAGGGGATCTAACCAACCTAGGGATTGAATCCCGGTCTCCCACATTGCAGGTGGATTCTTTACCAACTGAGCCACCAGGGAAGCCCTGTGTTAGTTGCTCAGCTGTGTCCAACTCTTTGCAAACCCATGGACTATAGCCCACCATGCTGTTCTGTCCATGGGATTATCCAGCCAAGAGCCATCCCTTCTCCAGAGGATCTTCCCCACCCAGCGATCGAACCTGGATCTTCCACATTGCCACCCACCTGGAAACTGTTTCTTGATCTTAATATGTCCCTTTATCTTTACTGTGTCCATTTTCCTAAAGTGTGTTTAAAAAGCTAGTCCCACCAAATACTTTGTGGAAAACAGAATTTCAAATCAAGTATATTTGGAAAATACTCATTTTATATTTATTTCTTAAATTAAGTGAACTCAATAGCAAAGATTCTAAGAAATCTAATAGTAAAAACAATTTCATAATTTCATATAATCCATTGTTTTTCAAGTTTACTTGTTTGTGGAATTATTTTTGTTCTAACATTAATTAATATCCCTTAATACTAATGCACCTTAAAAGGAGTAAATACAGATTATATTTTTAGACTTCTGTACTTGTAAGAATGGTAAGTGCTACAGGGAAAAGAAAGTTGGCCAGATGAAACTTGAATGGGAAGATAGATGAATTCAGTTTATAGTTTCAAGATTGAGAAGTTAATGTGTATTTGAAAGTTTACAGGATTTAAGCATGGTGAGATGCTGTTTTGTTTATCTAATTCTGCACAACAAACCGCCCCCAAATTTAAATACCAGTCATTTTATTTGCTCATGATTCTGCAGTCTGGACTGGGTGCATATTGATGCCTGTTTGGCTGTTCTTGAGAGTTATCATCTAGGGTTGGCTAGAAGCTGGGCTTGGCTAAGACTCTAGGGTGGCTGGGTTTTTTGCCTCACTCCATATAGTCACGGGACCTCTCCTGTAGGGTAGACAGACCTTTTACATGGCAGCTCATGGTTCCCAACAATGCAAAAGTGGAAGCTGCCAGGCTTTCTGAAGACATTGACTCAGAATTGGCACAACATAAATTTATTCTGCATTTTTCTGTTTAAAGCAAGTCACAGGCCTAGCTCAGCTTCAAGATGAGATGACTACATAAGGATGTAAATACAGAATAGCATCATTGACAGGGGGCCACCATTCAACAGATTACTACAGATGCCATACAGCAAAGGGGATAGAAAGTGGGTCCATTTGAGAAAAAGTTTTAAATTTCCTGTAGGGTTGAGTTTTCCCACACTAGAACTTTGAGTCAAGGGTTGTATTTGGTTTTCTATTACAATCCTGGGCTTCCCAGGTGGCGCTTCCCTGATAGCTTGGTTGATAAAGAATCTACCTGCAGTGCAGGAGACACCGGTTCGATTCCTGGGTCAGGAAGATCGGCTGGAGAAGGGATAGGCTACCTGCTCTAGTATTCTTGGGCTTCCCTTGTGGCTCATCTGGTAAAGAATCTGAATGCAACATGGGAGACCTGGTTTTGATCCTTGGGTTGGGAAGAAACCCTGGAGTAGGAAATGGCAACCTACTCCAGTATTCTTGCCTAGAGAATCCCATGGACAGAGGAACTTGACAGGCTACAGGTCACAGGATCACAAAGAGTCATAGATGACTGAAGTGATTTAGCACACATTATATTCCTAGCTATCTGCACATTGCTAAGTACTTAGAGGAATTCAATAAACTTTTGTTTAATAAATGAATATATCTAAAGAGAAGAACAGAGGATTAAGTACTGAAAACATAGAAAATGATTCACAGATTGGGATGTGTAGAAGACAGAGAATTAGCCAAAGGGACAGTTTCAATGGAAAGGATGGTGGGTGATAGTATTCACTGTAAAAGTCAAGGAGAATTAAGGTAGAGAAAAGCCTTTAAGATTTTATTAGCATTCCTTAAAGCAGCAAGTAATATTCCTATTCTGTTTTACTTTGTTGGTTGGTTGAGGAGATTTCTCAAATTTGTAAATCTCTAATCTAACTAAATTTCTTACTTTTGGCACTTTAAAGTGTAATGACTCCAGTGAATTCATATTATGATAATTAGACTTAAAGGGGAATAATGCTTTTCAAGTAACTGAAACATTTTTTGTAAAATTTTATAATTTTGTAAAATCTTTAATAATGTATAAAAACTCATAGGATCAGGAAATACAATGAACTCTAGAGTCACAATCAGCATTGGAAATCATATCTAGGTTTTTAAAATTGTGATAAAATTTACCATTTTAACCCTTTTGAATGTGCTGTTCAGAGGCATTAAACACATTCACATTGTTGTGTAATCATTATCACTGTCTATCTCCAGAACTTTTTCATCACCTAATTCTGAAATTATGTAGCCATTAAACATGAACTCCCCATTTTCCTCTCTGCTCCCTACAATTCCTGGTAATACTGTTTTCCTTTCTTTCTCTATAAATGTAACTACTCTACATTCCTATATAAGTGGAATCATACAACAATTTTCCCTTTGTATTTGGCTATTTAACTTAGCATAATGTTTTCAAGGCTCACCCATATTGAAGCATGATTCAGAATTCCATTCCTTTATAAGGCTGAATGGTATTCCATTGCATGTATATACCATAGTTTGTTTATCCAGTATCCATTTACCTGTCAATAGATTTGTTTCTACCTTTTACTTTTTATGACTTTTTTCTTTTGCTTTTTGCATGAGAATACTAATTTTGAATTTTTCTTAGCTTGAAGTCTATTGGAATTCTCCATATTTCCTTTCCTAGTTCTGCTTATTCAGGAAAATTTCTGGAAAGATGCTCTCGAGAGAACAGTGAAAGACATATTATAGCTATAGATAGAAAGCAAGGCCATGCTTTTCTCATGGTTGGAGAAGGGCTTGAATAAGATGATGTTTGTGTGGAAATAGAGTTTTTATAAAAAGAAAGGGACATAATTTTGCCACTTAGGTAGCTGTGTGATCTTGGATAACATACCAGATTTATCTGAACTTTGGTTTCTTCAACTGTAAAATGTAGAAGTAATATCTATCTCACAGGTTTGTTGCAGGAATTAAATGAAAGTTCTTAGCTCATTAGAGGTTAATCAATTGAACGAAGTTTCTGCACATTTTCCCTCAGCATCATGGATTTTGGATTTCACCAATATTATATCAAATTCCTGGGATGATATAACTTAAAATGTGAATTTCTTGCATAGTCTTTCAGGGGCTGGAGAAAGTGTAGCGAAAAATGGGTAATCGTCTTCTTCCACAGCTGTTGATACTGAAGTCCAAAAAGAGACCAGCTAAGAAGTCACATGGTACACACATTAAGATGCTGTGGGAGAAGAAGATAAGCAACAGGTTCACATATGGACCCCGTAGAGAAGCATAAGGCAGACAGCCTGGTCGCAGGTATTGACTTGCAATTGAGCAGCTTTATCACCTGGGAAACTCAATTTTGCTAGACTCAGGGTGATTCCCAGCAGAAATTTATTTATTCAGTTATGGTTAATGATTCTTTTACACAACACTAGGTAGGTCAGTTAAAAACTACTAATAGCTGCCACTTATTGAATGTTGACTATGTTCCAGACTTTGTGTTAAGTGCATTACCTGTGTCATCTCGTATAATCCTCACAACCATTCTGTGATGTATGTACCATCATGAATCCCATCTTACAGATGAAGAACTTGAGGCTTCAGTAATTTGTCCAAGATTATATACTAAAAAGACATTGGAATTTGAGCTCAAGCAATTTGTCTTAACTGAGTTTTTAACTACTACACAAAAATGACTTTTCCCCTTTTAATATCCTGATAACTATCATCCAAAGTTATTTGACTTAATACCAATTACATTTACCCAGAATATATCTCAAAGATTCTCAGTTACTAAGTTATAAAAGGAATAATTAGGAAGGTTAAAATGAGAAAAGAATCAGTATTTTGCTTAATGTTAATTTTTAACTCTCTACATTTCTA